>APFE031750726.1:16076-58175 GCA_000404065.3 Pinus taeda
ATGCACTTTTCAGATTTACTATCCAACTTGGTTCTTTTCTCCTTTGGAACATGTACATATGCATCACATCCAAATACCCTCAGATGTGAAAGAGAGGGTTTCTTAACAGTCCATAGCTCTTATGGAGTCTTATCCTCCAATGCTGATGAAGGTGATCTGTTGACTAGGTAACATGCTGTCTCCACTGCATCTACCTAGAATTCTTGTCCTAACCCGACACCACTGAGCATGTTTCTTGCCCTTTCCATCAACATCTTGGCCATTCTTTTTGCAACTCCATTTTTCTCAAGTGTATATGGAGTAGTATTCTGTCATGCTATACCACACTTCTTGCAGAATTATTCAAATTCCTTACTGCAAAAATCTCCATTGTTATCTGTCCTCGGCACCTTTATCTTCTTCTCTGTCTGGTTTTCCACTAGAGCCTTAAATTCTTTAAACATTTCAATGACTTCATATTTCTTCTTAAGAAAATATATCCATGTATTCCTTGAGAAGTAATCTATAAATGATACATAGTACATAGACTTTCCCAGTGATGGAACCTTCACCTGTCCAAACACATCACTGTGCACAAGCTCTAATATTTGTTTCGCCCTCTTACCACCAGAGGGGAAACTCACCTGATTCTACTTCCCATATACACAATTTTCACAGAAATCAAAATCCAGAGAGTTATTACTCATGCCTTCTACCATACCTTTACCATGAAGTATTCGAAGGCCCTTGTCTCCAATATGTCCAAGCTTTTGATGCCACAACATGGTCTTCTCTCCAGAGACCACTAGATTTTCTGCTCCACTTTTAAGAACCACAGAGTTGTTGCATCCATCAATAATAGTGCTACCTTGCAGCTTGTACAGAGTTCCAATCTGAACTCCCCACATCAATACTAGTGCTCCCCGAACTATCTTGTAGGTATCCTTCTCGAACACTATTTTTACACCTGCATCATCCGTCTTGTTTACAGAAATCAGATTTTTGGCGAATGCAGGAATATGCAGAACACCCATAAGTGTTCTAACCCTTCCGCCTTGCAACTTCAACTTTACTTTTCTGCGACCAATGATTCTAGCCTTCCTATCATCCCCTAAGAAGACATCACCACCATCATATTTCTCATACTCACAGAACCACTCTCTATGGGGAGTGAAGTGAAAGGATGCACCTGAGTCAATCAACCATGCCTCATGATCTACATGTGTACTTGAAGAAGCCAAGTACACATCCCCACCTTCATCTGAGGTGGCTTTTTCCTCTACAGAAGGAGCATCATCGGATCCCTTTTCTTTGTCAGGACCTTTAGATTTACAGTCCCTTCTGTAGTGCCCTTCCTTTCCACATTTCCAGCACACCATCTTTACAAGTTTTCCTGGAGATTTAGATCTCCCTCTAGATTTAGATCTCCCTATCGATGATTTATTCTTGTTTCTATTCTGGGACCGTCCTCGTACAGACAAGGCATCACCATTCTGGCTCTCCATAATTTTCTGTCTGATCTCCTCCGTTAGCAAGGATGAGACTATTTCATCAAACTACAAGGCAGTTGCATTGCTACCTATTGCAATAACTAGACTCTTCCATGAATCTAGTAGAGAACACAACAAACTAATGCACTTATCTTCATCTAAAATTTTAATATCAACAGATAATAACTGACTTACCATAGTATTAAATGCATTCAGATGCTCTGTCACCGAGTCTCCATCTTTCATCCTCAGGTTATACAGATTTCTCCGTAGGAACAGTTTATTTAGCAGAGACTTAGATTGGTACAAAGTCCCTAACTTGTCCCACAAAGCCTTCACCGTAGCTTCCCCTGATATATTCAGCAACATTGAATCTAAGACACATAATTGTATTGTTATCTTTTCCTTCTGATCCAACTTCTTCCATTATTCATTAGACACTCCCATTGGTTTAGTACCTGGATCTACCATGATCCACTGACCTTTATCCACCAACAGATCCTCCATCTTGAGTTTCCATAACTCAAAACTCAGACCATTAAATTTCTTGATCTCTATCTTTCCACTGCTCGCCATCTTCTTCACCACCAGAATCGATCCCGCAGATCTCCCACTGAACGGGGTCTACCACAGGCCCGAGCGAAACCCCTTAGCAACAATGGAATCCCCTTGAAGCCAAAACAAGTCTAATACCAAATGTAGGTTTTAACCCGATACAAAAATTACCTACATACGAATTCTAAAACAAAAAAAACAAACAATGCGAGAGCATAACGCATAAAACACATATACATAGAGATTTTCCCCTAGATCCCAAAATCGGGACTACTAGCTTGATTTTTCATTATGTTCCTTTCAATTTTGCAATACATATTTATACATGCTGAAGCATCCAATACCATGGACTGAAAAACCATTGCGTCCAAAACCATGTGTGAAAACCATGCAAAAAACCATAGTTAGGTCCGCCCAACCTAATAGTCATGGAAAGAATATAACACAACCCAACAGTATGACCGAGTAGTGCTCATCATCCTGAATCAGGCACAACTTGTTTCGCACAAAATGGACTCCATATGACTCCAGAAATGAGTTATGTTCACTTTTCCAACATAGGCAAATTTTAATAAAAAGGGACAACCCAATTAGCAGTTCGTACATCTGACTGGGTGGTGAGGTGGCATAGATTACTGTGCAGTTTGACCGATTAATGGTTTATTTTAGTGAATCACAATGTGACAAGTGTTGTTTTAGTAGTGGGTGCAAATGGCGCAATTTTATTGGTTGGAGTGATGGCTAACCACGAGCTAACAAGTGGCCCAGCTGAAGGCCACCACGTGGCATCTCGGGAGGCCACCAAAGCATTGCTATAGTCCAAGCAGAGGCAACTGGGGTCGAACCTGTGACGTCCCAACACTAACACAAAGACTTTACCAACACACCATGCACATGATACTTAACAACATATGATGGCACATTCTATTTAAATGACGTTAGCATGAAGTTCGGAGGAACAGGACAATGCACGTGGTTATATAAGCACCCCATTTGAACACCACCCACAAAGCCGCAAACCATTACAGTGCCACTGCTTTATCACTAGAGGAAATGGGCCAGCACTGGGGGCTAGCCCTTGGGTGCATGACCCCCCATGTGACCCTATTTTCTGCATTTTTAGGCCTCGACGGCCAAGTTAACCATCCAAAAAATTCTCCTAGATTTCGATGGATTTGGTGGCCTGTTAGCGCAAAATTGGGCGAAAATGAGGGCTTGGTGCTGAATTTTGGGTATTTTGTGGAGCAAATAGTGGAGAAACTAGGAGAGGTTATAACCTCTCCAAATTTTGACCAAATTGGGTGCAGAAAGAGGCTAGGTAGCCATTTTTGGACATTCTGGACTCATTGGAGTAGGTTTCAGAAGCATTTGAGCATTGTAAACACATATGTTTACACATTTGAGCATAATAGAGAGGCCCAAGCCATTGGAATCTGGACCAAGGAGACGTAGCCCAGGAGGGGTGAACTCCTTCATCATGTTCCTATTGTGATGTGTTATTGGTGATGTTCTGTACATTTATATGTTGTTGTTCAATTTCTAATTTATGTTAAATTTCTCATAAAATTAACATAAAAACTCATTTTCACTTGCAATATATTCATGAATCCTTAAGCACATGAATCGAATTTTGTTTATAATATGAGGAGGATCTTAGCACAAAAAAAATAATATTCTTAATAAGATCATTTTGGTATCAGAGTACTAGGTTTTCTTTGTGCAAGAAGGATTTAACTGTTTGCAAGTTTATGTCATGCTTACAAGGTTAAAACTCAAAAGAGGAGAAGGGAAGATGGTTGGAATCTTTGAAGTTGGGTCAAGGTCAAGGAGGGCAAGGTTTCCACAATCTTCGACACTAGTTCATACTCAAGTTGTAGTTGAGACTCAAGTGAGCATGTCTCATGAAGGAGAACCTACAAACATGAAGAAAGATGAGAATGTCTTTAGGAAGGCTTTCTTTGATATGACAGAGATAGTGAAGGTACTCTATGAAGAGGGGAATACTAGATTGTAGGGTGAAGTCTCAAAACCTATCAAAGGAGAAGGTTATTCATGAGGAGGCAATGGAAATGGAGGTAAACCTCCACCCTCTCCACCATCTTCTTCTTCACAGGCATCTTCACCCTCTTCCACTAACACAACCCTTAGTCATACTCATCAACATACCTCAAAAGGAACTGGTAAATCACCCTTACTAAAAATTGATGTTAAATTTGAGTTGTCCATGTACAATGTGAAGTGAATGCAGAGAATATTGATAATTGGATTCGTCAGTTGGAGGTCTATTGCAGAATTCAAAACCTTCAAGAGGATGACATAAAGATTCAGTTAGCTTCCTTGAGAATGGAGGGTGTAGAACTAGTATGGTGGAAATCAAAGACATAAGAGGAGATAAAAAACACAGTAATATCTCAATTTATTGGTTTGATTTCATTCTTGCAGTTAAAAGACAATCCTACCCTCTAACTTATATGCCAAAAGGCATCACAAATTTCCATAACTTCAGACAAATTAAAGGTCAAAATGTGCAAGATTACACCCAAGAATTCAGAAAAATGTCTCTAATGTTAGGTGTATATTTGCAATCATAAGACAAATTGTTGAAGTACATAGGGGGTTTAAACAATTACCTTAGGCAGACTATCTTAATGTAAAAAGCCATTTAAGGGTAAAGGAAAAGAAAAGGGTTTCAAAGGGAAGGGAAATAAAAATGCATCTATCAAGAAGGAAGGAGAGAAATTAACATGCAAACATTGTTCTAAAGAGGGTCACGATGAAACTCATTGTTGGAAGCTTCATCCTAAAATGAAACCAAAGAAATTCAACAGCAAGGGAAAACAAAAGACACTTGAAACCACTCAAAAAGATTTGAGATCCAATTTGGGTGATGAAATTAAAATTACAGCCATGGGTATGAAAGGAAAAGAATCCATTACTAACACTAGTACTTCAAATTCACACAATTAAACTCCAAATGAAAAGAAGAGGATAGAACTTTTTCACATAAGGTTGATCTCAAAACATAAAAAAATTGATACACTTTTTGACAGTGGCTCTCAAGACAATCTTATCTCTGATAACATTGTCAAAAGTTTAAACATAGAAACCGTTCCACATCATAGACCATATCCACTTGGATGGGTGTGTGACAATGCACAATTGTAGGTTACTAGAAAGTGTAAACTAAAATTCGCCAATACTGCAAATTTCATAGATGAAGTGGAGCTTGATGTTG
The DNA here is from genome assembly GCA_000404065.3 of Pinus taeda. Taxonomy (NCBI): domain Eukaryota; kingdom Viridiplantae; phylum Streptophyta; class Pinopsida; order Pinales; family Pinaceae; genus Pinus; species Pinus taeda. The sequence continues at coordinate 21,336 of APFE031750726.1, forward strand.
TGCCATTAGACATATGTGGTATAGTTGTGGGAAGCCCATACCTCTATGACAGAAAAAATATCTTCCATAGACATGAAAACAAATACCATTTGTTCAAAGATGGAGTAGAATATATTGTGAGAGCTCATAGCAAGAAACTAAATATTTCACTTGTTAATGTAGGGCAAATGAAAAGACTAGTGAATTCAAGCAAGAATTTTGTGCTTCTAATGATAAAACCCAAGAATGATGTTGATAATGAATCTTTTAAAGGTTGTGATTCAAATTTTAAATCTTAATTGGTTGATGTAGTTAACCAATATGATGAGATGTTTCAGGAACCAAAAGATTTCCTCCCAAGAGAGGAATTCATCATGAGATACAGTTGTAGCAGGATTTTCCTCTTCCTAACATTGGGATGTATAGGATGTTAATGATGGAAAGTGTAGAAATTAAAAAGTAAATTCAAGAGTTGTTGGATAAAGGGGTCATCAGGCCATCTTCTTTGCCATGTGGTTCACCTATTGTTTTGGTGCCAAAGAAGGATGGAACATGGTGCATGTGTGTGGACTTTCATGCATTAAACAAAATTACACTGAAGAACTATTACCCACTGCCTAGAATAGATGATTTACTTGATCAATTGAAAGATGAAAAGTATTTTACTAAGTTGGACTTAAGGAGTGTTACCATCAAATTAGAATAGCTAAAGGAGACATTTGGAAGAAAACATTCAAAACAAAACAAGGTTTGTTTGAATGGATAGTTATGCCTTTTGGTTTATGTAATGCTCCTGCTACACTCATGCGTGTGATGAATGATGTGTTGAGGCCATTTCTTGATGAGTTTGTTATATTATACTTAGGTGACATTTTAATTTTTAGTAAATCTCATGATGAACATGTCATGCATGTGAGAAAAGTACTTGATGTCTTAAAGAAAGAACAATTGTATTTAAGGATGTCAAAGTGTGAGTTTGGAAAAACTTCTTTAGTTTACTTGGGTCATGTTGTTGGAGGAGGTGAGTTGAAAATAGATCCCTCCAAGGTTGATGTCATTTTGAATTGGCTAAGGCCCAAGACAATTACTGAGGTAAGGAGTTTTTTAGGAGAAGCCCAATATTGGAGGAAATTCATTGGTAACTTTTCTTCTATAGTAGCTCCTTTGCATGCATTGACAAGTGTGAAAAATGTTTTTCAGTGGGGAGGCAAGCAGCAAAAGGCCTTTAATGCATTGAAGGAAAATATCAGTTCAGCTTCAGTACTTGCACTTCCAAACTTGAGATAGTCATTTGAGATCTAGATTGATGCTAGTGATTACACCATGGTTGCAGTCCTCATGCAACATGGTAAGCCTATCTGTTTTCATTCAAAAACTTTCAATGGTGTAGTGATTCACTATCCTACATATGAAAAGGAATTGTATTCATTGTTGCAAAGTGTGAAAAATTCGAAACACTACTTGATGGGTAAGGAAACAATCATTCACACTGATCATCAACTATTGCAATACTTGCAATCTCAATCAAAGTTGCGGTAATCAAGGCACTTCCGTTGTATGTGTTTTCTTCAACAATTCCACTTGGTAATCAGGTATAAGAAAGGTATCTACAATAAAGTTGTTGATATGATTTCTAGGCCTATTGTTAGTGCATCTACTTTACTCAAGCATAATTTTGTTTTGCATGAAAGTTATATTGAGCAATATGCATTAGACAATGACTTTCAGGATGTTTGTGCAAGCTCGAGTCAAGGTAAGCAAGTAGAGGAATTGGATATCATATGCATGATAACTTCTTGTACCATCTTGGTAAGCTTTGTATTCCATAGGAAGAAAGATTCAACATCATAAGAGAGGAACATACTTCTCTTATTGCTGGTCATTTCGGTTTAAGTAATATGGTGGCACATCTACAGTGGTATTGTTATTGGCCTCGTATGATTGAAAGTGTGTCATGTTTTATTAAAGGATGTTCATTATGTGCAGTCAGTAAGCCTAGAAATAGGAAATTAGGATTGTACACACCACTTTCGGTTCCTTCACAACTGTGGGAGAGTGTTTCTATGGATTTTGTAGGAGGTCTTGCATTGTCCAAAATAGGTCATGATTATTTGTATGTAGTTGTGGATAGGTTCAGCAAAATGTGTATTTTAATGCCATGTAAGAAGAAAGTTATAGCTAAAAAGACTGCTTAGTTATTATTTTAGAATGTATGGGCGCATTTTGGATTGCCCACATCCATTGTTAGTGATTGGGATTCTCTCTTTGTTGGGAATTTTTGATCAAGCTTGTATGGATTCATGGACACCAAATTGAAAAAGAGTACAAATTTTCATCCGCAAACAGACGGTGAAACAGAGGTGGTGAAAATAACAGTCATACATCTTCTTCATGGGTATTACAACAAACATCCTAAGTTATGGGATGAACATTTTCACTATATTCAACATGCTTACAACTGGGCCAAGCACTCTTCAACTCAAACATCGCCATTTGAGGCATGTTTAGGATACTTGCCTAAGTCTCCTTTGGATTTCATTTTTTGCAAATATATCACTATTGATGGTCATAGTGACATAGACAAAGAAACAAGGTTCATTGAACAAATCCAATTGGGACACCAAAGGGTTCAAGAACAACTTGAAAAGATCCAAGGCAAGTATAAAGCAAGGCACAACAAGCATCGTGTATATCACAAGTTCCAAGTCGGTGATGAATTTTGGCTTCACGTTGATGAGGCTTATCAATGGGTAAATTATATGGACCTTAATACAACTCTCTAGTTTACTAAATTCAACTTTTTTCATAATTCTTTACATGTTTTGTTATATTTTGCTTAATGAGAAGGGTAAAGATGAGATGTCATGTCTAGCGGTATAATGTGCATTGATTGCAAGTTTTGGAGAAATTTTTGGCTAATTAAAGTGCAGGAACTCAAAGGAGACAATAAAGAGGGATTTTAGGAGATGGGATCTCCCTCCTTAATTCCTCACTCACTCAAAGATTCCTCCATCAAATCTCATCAGCTTAGAGTTGCAAGCAGCCGAACCATTAAGATCATTGGCACCAAGCCAGTGATAGTTGAAGACCAGTTGATCTCAATATTGGGAGCCAAGCCTACCTAAATTTAAGGAAGTTGTTGGTAACTTCAGTTGTATAAATAAGAAAGCCTAGAGCCTCATTAGGATTCAGATTTTTTTTCATTGTAGCCAAGAAGAATTTTCAAGTTGAGACATTGCGACTGATCACTCTTGTGTATTTTTGATATTTTAATGAAAATGAGAAGCATTCCCTTGATTCAACATTGAGTTGACTCATAGGGTTGAAGCTCTTGGGTTAGGGCCCAACCCTAGCAGCAAAGGTTCCTCTTTTTGTAGATGTCTGCTTAGATACATTCATAGTTAGCTGCTGAACTAATTTTGGTGTTGTTAATTTGCAAGTATTGGTATGATTAATTAGTTTGCTTCCATTTGTGGATAGCTAGAATAGTGGTCTCAAAGTGACAAAGGGCATTTTAGAAAATCTGGTCATAGTGGTTTTCACCTCATCCTCTCTTTTGGGATCATGACTTGAGGGACACTTTCATACAGTCCAAAAACAAAGTTCTTGCTTTGATGCATAAACTAGGGTTCATCTTTAAGAATCTTAAGATGAGATGCAATTGTCATTTTTAATCTCTAATGTATTTATTGGTTTTAAATCACTTCCACTCATGCACTTAGCGATTAGATGATAATAGCTCTATTTTCTTCCATTTAATAAATAGTTCCCTTGTATAGTTGCATTTGTGTAGATATAGAAAAGAATGTGTGTTTGTGTAAGAGATTATACATTACAGGGATACCTCATCTCATTTTCCTCATCCAAACCTTATCCACCCATTTCGCCAAAACCCACTAAAATCTCAATCCAAATTCTCTTTTTATAAGCAAAAAATTGCCATTTCCATTGAGCAAATCCAACCATCCTGAAATACCTATTTGAGCTCCCGGTAGTCTTCACCCCCTTCATGCCTTATTATCCCATTATCTACCTTTCCCAAGATTCATTCCAACTTTTGAACCACTTCCTAAGCTTTCAGCCTGTTCTTGTAGTAAAATAGGGGATCTTGTGGGAGAACTAGGACATCCCGTAGTTTTCCAGTAGGAAATCCTGTAGCAGCCTATTTTGAGCCCGAATTGAGAAAACTCATCACTAAAGCTAGGATTAGGCCTCTAATTGACCTCTATGCCATCAAGACCATTCTAACCCTCTTCCTCCATACTTGTATCCCCTGCCAAAGAACAAGTGAAGATTAGCATTTACATTCATAAAATGAAAAGATAAACAAAAAGAGTTCTTTTATTTCTTAATTAGCACATGCATGCAACAATTGATATTCCCTAGATCAGATTCCATGCTCAGTAGTTTGAATCATCACATGTGATAAATAGGGTTAAGCTAGATTTCTTTTGCAAGAAAAATGTGTCAATGAGTACATAGAGGATTTCATGTTACTTTACAAGCATCTTCCAATTCATTCTTTCATCCTTTAAAATAGGCAACATTTATTTTCTTTCATTTAGGATAATATAATTTTCCCTTCTCCAATTGGTAGTAAGACTTCTTCTAGTCAATAGAAGGCTAGTTTGAGAAAGCCTAGTGGTCTATCACCCCATTTGAAGAGTGAAAAGAGTAGACCATTACATCTATTTGTGTATACAACAATGTCACCTCCAAGTTTGTACAAACTCCAGGTTGATGAAGTAAAGTTGGTAGCCCCAAGTGTTGCAGCATTCTTGCTGCAACACTGGCGCTCATCACTTTTTTGTGCCGTTGCCGGGGAGGTGTATGAGTAGATGTGATTTTTGCTTTCTTTATTTCCTTCCTTATTTCATTCTCATTCTCCAAATAGTTCCATTCATCAAGTAGTTGCAATTTGGCTTTTCTTTCTTTCCATTCTGCAATTAGTTTCATTCAGCAAGTATTTGCAATTTGATTTTGTTTTCTTTCCATTTTGCAAGAAGTTCAAAAACAAAAGAAAAACCTAAAAAAAGGAAAAAACTCCTTTCTTTCCTTGTAGGAGTAGAGTCAATTTAGGAAAAAAAATTCCAAATACCCGCACCACATCAAACAGCTAACCTTCCCTCTTCTTCAGTGGCTATGAGCTAGAGGACCCAATGGGCGAACAACCATATATTTTTGAAGAGCTTATCGGGGAAGAAGAAGAGACCATTCCACCAACTTACACCATGGATGAAAATAGAAATGAAATGGGAGACAGAGATAGTGTTGAGGGTTCTTTTCCAATTAGAGAAACTAATGGGGATGCTAAGATGAAAAACATAAGCCCCTCTGATCTTCCTCACTTCCATGGCCTCACCTCAGAAGACTTAGATGCTTTTTTTTTTAGTTTTCTATCATATGTGTAACTTATGATTACACCTCTGATGATTAGAAGTTGAAATTATTCCCATTCACTCTCAAAGATGTAACCTTGCACTAGTTCATGGGTTTACCTAGGGATAGTATCACCACTTGGGCTTAGATGAAACAAGCCTTCAACAAAACATGTAGGGACTACTGTGGGTCCAAAGATACCATAAAGGAAACTTTTAGAAGGACCTTGGGACATGATGAATCTTTAGAAGATTGAGGAAAGATTCCATCTCAGCTACAAAAGGGCTAAGTGCACCCTTGATCTTGAATCATTTAATTTAGTCCTACTCAGGGGGATCAGGGAAGATCTCCTAAAAACCATAAACTTGTTGTCAATAGGGGATATCTACCAGTTACCCTACAATGATATGAAGACAATTTTCAAGAATCATTGTAGGGTAGCTAGAAAGGAGGGTAGGGCTAGTCAAGCCGTGGCAAGTTCATCCTCTTCCAACACATCTGTAAAAAGTGAATTTGGGAACATGTTGGAAGACTTTAAGAGTGAAATGTTGCACACCCTTGCTCTACAGATGGACACCATGTAGATCAAGAGGAAGCAGGAGGAAACAGAGAGAGCCTTAGTTATCTTCTGCCCTAGATGCACGAGGAGGCACCCTAGGAACAAATGTCCATTGAATCTCATAGAAATTTGCTCAGTTTTTGAGGAAAACCACTCCAGAGATAAGTGCCCTTCCCCGCCAGGATTAAAAGTTGTGTATTAGGGAATTGAATGGGTGAATGAACAAATTTTCTACATCAATCAAAGGAGGCCTCAAGGACCTCGACCATACCAACAAGGCATGCAAGGGGCATCCTATTCATATTACATCCCTAATAAGAATACATCCATTCCCCCTTGGTTCCCTCCTTCTCATCCTTCATGGTCCACACCTTCTCCCTGGTCTTTGGCACCTCAATACCATTCCCAATCTGCCAAATAACCATTTCAGCCATATTCTCCTCCACAACCTTAGTGGAATGCACTATCCCAAGTTTGGAGGTCCCCATACAACCAAGCTCTAGCTCTATTGCCTCCACTTCCATATCAACCACAACTCCTACACCCGGATCCACCTAAACAACCTCAGATGCCTGCCCAACCAAATCTAAACCCAAACAATAGACAAGCACAACAAGTCTACAGTGGAGAAACATCATACCCTGCCTATGCTGTCGAAATTCATGAAATTAACCTCAGGTCTGGAAGAGTTCTTCTAGATAACCAACCTCCATCTCCACCTAAGGAGCGTGGAGAGGAAAAAGAGGAAAGTGTCCTTCAATCAAATCCACCTCATTTTCCTAAGAGGTTAACGCATCTTATCCATCACACCCCAAAAGAGACTAAACTTCTAGGTGAGTTGAAAAATCTGTGTGTCAAAATCCCGCTTCTCCAAACTATCAAAGATGTTCCCATCTACAAAAAGTTAATCAAGGAGAAGTGTTTCAAACATCTGGGAAGGCGAAATAAAGACACCCCTACCATCAATGTCACTGGACAATTGTCTAACTTAATGCTGGGGTGGGTGATTTGCCCAAAGTATCTAGATCTTAGAAGTCCTGTAGTAGATGTACACATCGATGGCACCATTTTCCCCCATACCTTGATCGACATTGGGGCTGCCATCAATGTGATGACTAAGGAGACTATGCTTAAACTGAATCTCCAGGGATCATTAAGAAAGACCAAAACAATATTATAGCTTGTGAATAGACCACAGTAGCTCCTGATGGAATTCCTGAGGATGTGATGGTCTCCATTGATTCCTGGGAATACCTTGCTGATTTCTTATTTCTCCAACCTAAGAACAAGTTCAATGGTTATCGTCTCATCCTTTGGAGGCCATTGTTAGCCACTACCAATGATTACATAAGTTGCAGGGATAGGAATATGAACACTAAAATGGGCATTTTTCCAAGCAATTGGTCTTGTACCCTTCTGCTCAACCATCAGACTATGGATGCACAGTAAAGCCTAAGAGACAACGAGGCACTCAAATTCCTCATGGTGTAGGCAAAGAACTCCGGTGGCATCCACATTGATTGGTGTTTTTGATGTGTTCTAAGAGTCCCACATTCATGCTTGGAATATGGCACAAGGGTGATTGGATGAAGAGAGACTTGGCTCAGCCAATCTATGGTTGGGTGGAACGCGGTAGTCCCATCACCGGTTGGTTCATTGCATTATTAATGAAAAATTCATTCCCTTGATTTTCATGCACAAATGTATGATGTATATGTCGATTTTGATGGATGATATGTTTATTGTACTTATATTCCTATTATGTTGTTTATATGCACATTTACCCTGGAGGGTGTTACAGAGTGGTATCAGAGCATGGTTCAAACACTTGGATTGGATGGGCTCTATCATAGGTGAAATGAAGAACAAAGGTTTAAATTTTAGACCTTTCTTTCATATCTGTTATAACTTTTCTTCTATGGCATATTAGAAGTTGAAAAGTTGTCCATATTTAAGGTAAATCCCACTAATATTGTGGTCAAAATTTCAGATATGGTTCACAATACTTTAGGAATTATGATCTAAGGAAGATGACCTTCCTGAATGCACCTTTAAATAGGTCATGTTGGAATTTATGCAATAATTCATCTTCTGTAGGCTTTCATATGCTGAAAAATTGTCCACATTTAGGGGACATACCACTGATGATGTGGTAGAAATTTCATATATTGGGTCGCAATATTTTATGAGATATGAGTAGAGTGAGTTGAGCCTTATGAATGCTCCTAAAATCAGGCCTCAAACAGGTCACGCTGACATTGTTGTTATGACTTTTCTTCTCGGCACTATAAGGAGCTAAAAAAATTTCTGCAATGAAGGGAAATCACACTGATATTGTGATAAAAATTTCAGACATTTATTCGCTATATTTTAGGAGATATGACCATTGGAAGTCGAGATTTATGGACACTCCTAGAATTGTGCACCAAATAGGACTGTGTTGGTATTTTTGTTATAACTTTTCATCTATGAAATATCAGAAGTTGAAACTTGAACCATAGTGAGGGAAAATACCATTGATCATATGGTTTAGTTTCCATAACTTTTGATACTACAGTTTAGGATATATGCATTGAATCATTTACTATATTAGTTTGCATGCAAAGTGTTTGATGAAATGCTTAAATGGTTCAATGATTAATTGCATGCAAACTGTTTGATAAAATGCCCCATTGAGTATGTTGTTTGTGGCATGGGATAGTATTGATGTGTAATAGTATTTTTGTAGATGATATATGCTTACTTATGTGCAAATACTTTGCTATATTAGTTTCCATGTAAAGTGTTTGAAGAAATGTTTACGTGCAAATGTGATAGTATAGTAGTTGTTTGAAGAAAATGTAAAAGTATGGTAATTTTTTGAAGAAAATGTTAATTTTTTTTTGGATGGGATAGTATTGTGGTATGATAATAAGGATGTAGCTGATATATGCCTATTTTCATGCAAATAATTTGAAGAGTTGCATGTAAGGAATTTGAAAAGTTGCATGCAAGGAATTTGAAAAGTGCATGTAAGGAAATAGAAAAGTGACATGTTTTTAGTTATTATGCTACAAGTGGAATAAGTGTAATGTTTTTGAATTGATCTCAGACAAAATGAATGTGAAATAAAAAATCAATTTCTTTTTGAGTGTGGTTAAATTTAGTAGAGTTTTGGAGATCCCATTTCCATAACTGGACATTGGAGATCGGGCCATGATAGTATCTTCCTCCTTCTACCTTAGTGTGGGCCATGGATAGTAAGGAGGTATGATTATAGGTTGTTTTAATGCGTGATTAAGTGCATGATATGTGTTTGTGCTTATAAAATTGTATGAAGGAATTCTATTGTTTTAATACGGTTGTACTAAGATAATATGTGTTGAGACAACTGATATGCACTTGCGTGCAAGTGGGTGCTAGTTTGAGTCTTATGACTATGTTTGTGAGTTGATTGCCAAATATGACATGGTTATTAGTATTGGTGAAAGCTGATTTCAAATTAATAGACACGATGTCTTGATTTTTGGAACACGTGACTCATTGTGTATGAATTATATGCCACTTACATGTTGATTTCATGATACCTACTTACATCCTTGTATGTTAGGTTACATTTTTGAATATTTTATTTACATGGATCAGTCTTGTAGGTTGATTACAAGAACTGATCGACTATGTTCAACTACATGTGGTTATGAATATTGGTAGTTGGTTTGGAATTGCTTATGCATACTGATGGTTGCATGTTGCAATGTGTACAATGGAGTAATGGTTGTTTTCATGCATGAGGTCATGGTTTGTGAAGTTGATATGGTCATGCATTGATGACTGGACTCTAGCTAGAATGGTGTATAGGTGGTTTTGTACTCATGTGTTATATGTATATATGCAGTTGTTATGCATGTATGGTCTTGGTTATATTATGCATGAATAGTATGTCAAATATGCCTTGTGAAGTCCTTGTATGCAATTTAGGTCATCATAGTGCTATTGGATGTTATGATGACAATATGTTGGGTGAGATAGAGCAAGAGATGCAGATCATCATAATGAGGTTGTAGCATTGGACTTTGGGGTAAGAGAATATCGTCATATAGGTATTGTATATTCAGCATGCAGGTATGTAAGTTAAGGATTTTTATATACATTAGTTTTACGTACATGTATTTTGATGTTATGGTTACATTCACGATATATTTTAGTTGACTAGTGTAGTTATATGCACATGTGTCAGATAGTTAAGAATGATACTAACATGTAGTTGTATGCAATTCTATTATTGTGTTATATGTCGTTGATGAGCATGATAGACTAACTTGTTGTATTTATGTTCTATTAACTTGATGATTAGAGTTATTTCATTGAGATCTTGATGTCCTAATTTGGATTGGTCATATGTGTGATGGTTATGTTCATTGCATTGAAGATCTTGATGTTATATGTATTGTGTTAACCTGGTTTGACCTATGAAAATGGTTATGGTTGCGATACTCAGGTATGAGATGATGTATTTGTGATATGGTGTCATACTAATCTAGATTGATCATACATATGTGATTGTTATGCATGAACGACAAATTCTTATGAGCTTATGACATGAACATGTTAGTTAGTTACTGTTAGGGATATCATGATTTATGTTTGAGTTGATATGTTGTGAACTTGTATCATGCTAACCTAGCTTTATTGAGTAGACAAGAATGCCTCCCCTGATATACATTAAGGTATCTGTTTTCTTATGTCATATATTTGATGATTGGTTGTTTGATTATGACGTCTATTTGGTGTTTGAGTGTTTGGTTCCAAGTTGATTTATTTAACATGGTATGTTTGCAAGTGGTTGAATGATTGATGAATTTCTTAATAGGAGTATGTGTTCAAATGATTTTGTTTTAAGATGATTGCACTAACATGTATGTGTTGAGACAGTTGATATGTACTTGAATGTAGTTGATAGTTGTAGCATTATGACATGATTGTTTGTAAAAGTTGATAAATATGATTGTCTTGATATTTGGAACATGTGGTTGACATGTGTGAGGAGTTGCAGGGTAACATGCTTGGCATTAGTATGACAAGGTAATAATCGATGTGTTTATATAGCTAACAGTTGGGTGATGTGACAACACATAGTAAGCCTCAATTGCAACAAGGTAAAAAGGTAAAAGAAAGGAATTGGGCAAGAATTCCTTTGGCTATGTTTGGAAACCCTGATTTTGAACGAATGAGTGCTTTTCACACAGGAAGTATTCTTAACCTTGATTTTGTCTAACATTATGTGGATATGTGCTATATTCATGAACATGTACTTGACATGTATATTAGATAGTCTTTAGGTACAAGTGGATATGTCAGAGGATTGGAGTCCCTTGAGAGATGGCGTGGATGTGTTCACTTGCAAGAAACATGCTTGGGACAACAGATGAGGTAACATGTGTATTGTTATGTTTATTTATGCACTAAGAGTTATGTGTTAATGAAAGCATGATGCAAGGAGTTGTATGACAAAAGAAATTTCCACGAAATCTTGATGATGGCTCAGGTTGAGCTCTCCTTGGGAACCATGGGGATTGAGTCATGGTGTCAGTCTTGTGCTTTTGGTATTTTGAGCTTGATTTGCGGTTTTTATTATGTCTGATGCAAGGCCTTGCCAATTTATTGTAGTGTCATATTGTTATGGGTTTTCACGGTCTTCTTCTTGGTTTTCTCTTGTCTTCTCTTTTATTGTTTTGAGTCTTGGGAATTGGTTGGGAAATAGGAAAGTTGATGGAGATCGGGGAGGTTTGTGTGGTACCCGAAAGGTAATGTAAGATTTAGATGAATCTCGATGCACGAGTAAGCGCAATGGAAGGTAAGGCTATGATAGTCAGTTGGACTGGCTGGGTCCATTATGGTAAATGGACGGTAGCAGTATAGTCATGAGAAAGGTAATAGGAAAAGGTAAAGTAAATGGATTTGAGGCTTCATATGCCTTGGCTATGTTGGGAACTGTTGTTCTCAATGTTGTGAGTGTGTTGCATGAATAATAGAATTCTCTTAACCTATACCTTATGTCATCTGGTAATTATTTTATGATCATGATTATGTTTTTGTTTATATGTGTATACATGTATGTATGTATGTCATTGTCTGACAAGATCATGGTTGTTTTATGCTAACGTTTATATACGTATGTATGTATCCATGTATCTATGTTATTGTCTCACAGGGTTGTCAGGGATCATTCTTGTGGAGGAATGATTTCTTATGCAGGAGAACAACATGAAGAGGTTCATGGTCTTTCGAGGAATCAATTGGGAAGAGTAGTCATGACAAATATACGAGGTCAATATCATGTGGATATGATTTGGTATTGTATACTTGTATTATGCCTATGTTTATGTTATGACAGGTGAAGTTGAAGGATACATCAACAAAGTGAAAGCAGTGTGGTCTGCTGCATGCTAAGATAAGCATGGATGAGGCACTGTAAGTAGGGTTTCTTGGTAGAGTCAGTGTGGTTCTGGATGTGTGGTACTACTATTATGCATATGTTGTATATGTTGTACATGTTGCATATATGATGTGTGCACTTGTAGTGTTGTGTATACATAGCATATGTACATGTTGTTTATGCAATGTTATGTACAAGATGGTACAAATAGGGTTGTGTGAATATTGCATATGGGGTGTTGTATACATATTGTATTGTCTTAATGATGTATATGCGGCGTGTGTGCATATGGTGCTCTGTGCATGTTGGATATGAAATGTTGTTGACGAATGATGCTATGTACATGTTGGATATGTAGTGCTATGTACACGTGGTGTTGCGTGAATGTTGTACATATGGTGTTGTGTGCATGATTGTACAAGTGGTGCTGTGAGCATGTGGTGCCGTGTACATGTTGTACATAGGGTGCTATGAGCATGCGGTGCTGTGTATATGTTGTGCATGTGATGCTATGTACATATGGTGTCGTGTACACATCGTGCGTGTGGTACTATGTACATGTGGTATTGTGTACACATTGTATAGTGGTGTAGTGTACATGTGGCATTGTGTACACGTTGTGCAGGTGGCGCCATGTACATGTGATTGTGTGCACACATTGTGAAGGTGGTTCCGTCTACACATGGTACTATGTACATGTTGTACATATGGTATTGGTGCACATGTGGTATTGTGTATATGTCATACATGTCGTGTTGAGGGCATCTGGAAGTATGTATGTGATTCATGTAGTCATGGTATTGCGACATGTGTACTCGTTGTGTGGTACTCTATGTAGGTACATGCATTGGGTGGTATTTCACATCAGGTATAGATGGATGCATTGTATTTTATACACTGGGTGTAGGTGTATGTGTTATATGTCAGGTGTATATGCATGTATTGCATGGTGTGGTATGTCATGTGGTTGTATGTGCATGATGCACACTATGTGTCTATGAAAATGGTTGAGGAGAAGGAATTAGGTGTTTGTCAGGTGTAGCAACCGATCTGAAGTGCATAAGGAATAAAGACAAAGGCAGAAGTAAGGATCGATTAAAGGATAAGTATCGATATATTATTTTAGTTTTATTATGCATGTGATTTATGATTATGGTATATGATGATTATATATGATCTGTGATTTTGGTTATGATGGTTACATGTGATTTATGATTTTTATGGTTATGTTTTGAGCTAACCTGATGTGATACTTTTATACATGTTTTGTTTAAATATGCTAGCTTGAATGGTTTTGACAGGAAGCAAACATGATTGAAAATGTACCTTATTGATGAGCTACCAATGAGGTATGATGTGAATTTATTTCAATTTATTTTAAATCTAATGGAAGTTATGTTCTTGGTATAGGAATGCATGAAATGCTCAGTTGGGTGGTTGAAATCGACTACAAGAATTAGCAGAAGTAGCAAAGGAATTGAAACATACAACAATATGTTGGTAAAGCACTTCAGGAGCAGGGCCGAATTATATTTTAAATATAATGGAAGTTATGTGCTTGGTACAGGAATGCATGAAATGCTCAGTTAGGTGGTTGAAATCAAATACAATAATTAGCAGCAGTAGCAAAGGAATTGAAACATGTAGTAATATGTTGGTAAAGCACTTCAGGAGCAGGTCCATTGTGGGACATTGGTACCCAATAGTGTCCATTGATTTCCATGAGCATGCTATGACTGGTATGATGTGTTGAGGCAAGTATATGCCTTGGTTTTTGTATATTCTGATGCGAGGAAGCCTTACCGAGGAATGGAATTCCCAGGATGGGGGTGCTAGTGGAACTTGGAAGGTGAGTGACTGCACAGAAGGGGTGATCAGATTCCCGAGGGATTGTGTAGTAGAGAAGGGAAGGTCAGGGATGGATTTGTTTTGGTCATTAGCATTTCCATATGGAATCAGATGCACATTGGGAGTGTACCCTGGAACAATGAGTCAGTAACTGTTCGTTGAGAGGACAAGTGGCACAGGATTATAGCCCTAGAAATGGGATGCAGATTTGACTTTGCAGTGGATTCTAGACTTCTTGTGAAGGAGGTGAATCCTAGTGTTACTTTGAGGATGGAGGTGTGAGCCTCTGGATTTCATTGTTACGGATACATGCATCATATTATTTTATTTGTTGGTTAAGAAAATGTACATATGTGTATATGTATATGTGGTTATTGTAAATACTGTATTGAGTTGTGTTATAAAGATCTAGTATGCGGTATGTTGTCATGTTGTCATGATGTTTTTATTTTGAGAAGATATTTCATTGTAAATATTGCAACGAGCTGTGTTATAAAGCTCCATGGGTAGTATGTTTTGTTTTTAGCAGTCATGTTGGTTATAGGTGTCATTGAACACCGAGGATGGTGTTCCCCCAAAGGGGAGTGTTATGTAACAACCCTAGTGAAAATTCCATGTGAAAGAATATATAAATACCACAGATGATGGGACACATATTCCAAGTTGAATGGTGGGCAAGACATCCTAGGGGGTGGTCATTTGGTTGTTTATGGATAAGGAAATTGGCAAAGGAAATGGCTAAGGCATTAAAGAGGCAAAAAGGTATTTTGGCACTTTTATTTATGAAAATAATGGAAATTAGGAGAAAAGGAAGGTGAAAGGTCACATGTTGCATGCAAGGAGGAAATTGAAGGAAAAATGATGTAAAATGAAGAAAATAGAAGCCTCATTAATAAAAGGCTTCTAAGGATCAGTGGGCAAGTCTCGGTCAGTGCAGTTTTGGAGCTCTCTCATTATTCTCTCTCTCTCTCTCATACTCTTGGACACTTAGAGTTTTCTTGGAGCACTTTGGAATTAGAGCAAGAAAGGCAAATAAGGTAAGAGGAAGCAAAGATTAGGCAGGGAAAGGCAGGATCAAGCAGCTACAATAAGCTTCATTGCAGGTGTCAACTTGCATGTGTATTTTCCTTGCTAGATTTGGCATGCATGGGATTGCATGCGTTTCTTTTCTACCATGGCATGGGTTTTGCCAGGTGTGATAGTATTTTCAACCTAGCCTTGCCAATTCATGACAGCTTTGATGAGATGGGTTCTTTCAGGTGTTTTGTGGGGGATGGCTAGATTGGATTCGAAGCTGAGTGGGGTGGATCTCTGAATTGATAAACACATGCTGGTATTGGTCCCTAAACCAGACTAAGGACGCATGAAACCACTGGCCTAGTAACCCCTGAACCAGACTGTGGGTTGTGGTAAAACCATATTGTGTGCCTCGGTGGGCCTAGGAATCCTTGCCAGTGAGTGGCGGGATATACGGTAAAGCCAAGAGGTGGATTTTCTCTTCGTTGGGCCTAGTAATCCCTGGATCAAACTATGGATGCATGCTAAAGCCTGAGAGACTAGGAGGCACTCAAATTCCTCATGGTGTAGGTGGAGAACTCTGGTGGCATCCACATTGATTAGTGTTTTTGATGTGTTCTATGAGTCCCACATTCATGCTTGGAATATGGCACAAGGTTGATTGGCTGAAGAGAGACTTGGCTTAGCCAATCTATGGTCGGGTGGAACGTGGTAGTCCCATCACCGGTTGGTTAATTGCATTATTAATGAAAAATTCGTTCCCTTGATTTTCGTGCGGAAATGTACTGATGTATATATGGTTTTTTATGGATTATATGTTTATTGTATTTCTGTTCCTATTATGTTGTCTATATGCACATTTACCCCAGAGGGTGTTAGAGAGACCCAGGTGAAAACCTCCATATGGAACCTGAGTTCCACTCTTAGGTTGAAAACCTCTTTGAGGCAGCCCAAGAGTGCTTAAAAAAAAAAGGAAAATAAAATACCTTTGGATGAAAACCTATTTTGCGGCGCCAAGGGTAGGCCACGAGGATGAAAACCTCCTTTGAGGCAACCTAGTTTTCTTTCAAGAAAAAAAGAAAAAAAAAAAGAAAGAAAGAGAAAAAGGACAAAATAATGCCAGGGACCTCAAACCTGCCCACTCATAACAATTCTGGTTTTTGCAGGTTTTCAAAGAAGATAATGGACACAGAGATAAGTGTGCACCAAGCCCTACAAAAAGCCATGTTTTTCTTCTTCCATTTCATCTCCTCCATAATTTCCATGTTCATTCATCCATACTTATCGCCAACAACAAGAAAATTCAAATGTCGGGCAATTATGTGCTTTCTATAGGATTTACTGTAATCACTATAGGAGTTTCTTGTAGTACTATAGGAAGTCCTAAAAATCTATAGGAAAGGTAGTTTGATGGAGAAATTATGATGCAGACCTATTTTGGGATTAAAAAATAAAGCTAGTGAGTTCACCACACCTCAGCCAACCCCCTTCATGACCATTTCACCCATGTGTCATAAAAAAAACAAATCATGTTAGAAAAAAAAAAAATAATATATATATATATATATATATATATATATATCTAATGAAGAAAAAATAGGCATGCCACTAGCAACCTGCCTCACCTCCCACTCCATAGCCTCACCTTCCACTCATTCCAAGGGTAGCTACAGGACATCCTGTAGTTTTCCTGTAGGAAATCCTGTAGAAGGCTATTATGAAGAAACAACAACTCCATGCCTAACCTTCATCACAATGATTGAAAGAGGAGAAGCATAAATACAGGCATAATGAAACTCCTCCAGAGCTCAACAACAATAGAGGAGGCCAATACTTGCACATCATCAAGAAAAAAAACCATTAGCAAGATAAGATCAACAAAAAAGAAAAAGGTAGTCAAGAAGATGTACTTGGGTCATGAGCAGCACAACAACACCACTCTCCTGCATGCATCAGCAAGGCAAAGAACCAACATGTATGTCACCTCATCAATACTCCCTCATAAGTATGAATATGATTAAACTGTAGGAATATGTAGGAAGTTGATTTTATAAGCGAAGGTGGCCAGTTAACTTGGCCACCCTCAGTTTGATAATGAAAAGTAAAGTGTTAGTCAACTGGACATGTGGAAAGGTCACATCAAAAGGGGAATAAATCCAAAAGGTGGTCAAGGTATGGTGAACAAAAGTGGGTGATGATTACGAGGAAGGGTGGCATGATTAACTAGTAGTGAGACCAACGGTCCAAAAGGATAAATACGTACTCATCCAGCCAACACATCACTCACCAAAACCATCCATAAATAGAAATATTCACTAACTTCCATGCAAAGTATTGTTTATCTCGAGTGTTTCAGAGTGGATATAACATCGAGGAGCCATATAAAGGAAAAGCTAGTCTCGGCCTACCTGTAGTGAGCACCTACAAGAAATAGTGAGCACTTACAGGAAGCTACAGGAAAGCTACATGAAACATAGAGAATTGTTAGAAATGATGTAAGTGGGTGCCTAGGGCTAGAAATTCAAGAATTCTCATCACCAAAGCATTGCAAAGGAAGGTAGGTGCCATATATGTTATAGACATATTTGGGTACTGCAACCCCAATCACATATGTCAATAAAGCAAGGGCTCTCAAACCGCTAAAAGCGTTGTTTCATACCCTAAAGGATCAAGGTCAACTGATTACATAATTTCCCAGAAGTTCTACCTTAAAAACTGCTCAAAACTGGTCAAAACTGGACTGTCTCACCTGCTCCATGGCTAGGGTGCGATGCATCTCACCTTGTACACACGGGGGGTGCGATGCATACTGAAAAGGCCTTCTGTAGTGTGCGATGAGCGAGAAAGGACAACTGGCAGAGACAGTTTGCTAAGTGGATGATCATGGAATCTTCCAGAAACTTCTCATATGACACTTGCCTCTCTGAATTCACCCAGGAATGAGTAAGAGATCATGAAATCTCCAAGTGGAGCCAAGAACTATCAGCGAAATGACACTAATCAAAATCCCAAAAGCTGACTCACTCTCCTGCATACATCTATATATGGATCCCTCATCCCAGAGATCCAGAGGTTGGAATTTTGTATTTTTGTAAGGAAGTGCTGTTGCTTTCTCTGTGTAACATTGTATTGTTGGGTGATCTAGATTTTCGTGAGGTGAAGAGGGCTTTCATGCTGGGAGGATGGCGCTGGATTAGATAGCTTGGTTGTAATCCTCTCTTCTACTACTTCTATCAATAAATCTATTTGAGTTTTCCTCCATATACATGTGTATCTCTGAATCTTGTATTTGTGTATGCATTTATATGGTTAATATATATCTGATCCTATATTGTTTATGGTTATATATCTCTATGCTTTGATGGTATTTTGTTTCTTTGACTCTACAGGTGTTCTTTGAAGCGGGACAAGCGAGAAAGGAGTGGCAAAGCTCTATCAAAGGAGAGAGGAAACAATCAAGGAGACTAGCGAAAGACTGAGGTTGGTACTCTTTGCTTCTCTCTCATCTATCTCTCATAAAGGAAAACACAAGTAACTTTAGTTTGTTTGTTTCTAAGATAGCTACCCGTCTTAGTGGGACTAACAGCTCTAAATGGACACTAGTTTTCCCGATAACAAAATGGTGACTCCGCTGGGGAGTGATTAGTTAGTTAGTTTGTTTCTATTTGTTTGCTTTATAAAATACAGACGGAGCTAGAAGTTAAGCCAGCCAGCCTTGAAACTGCATTTGCTATGCAAGTGCAAAGTAGTTCAATGCTGCTTTAGTCCATCTCCGGGTTTGTTTATAAACTGAACAACTGACTTACAAACATCCTAAGTGCCCTGGTGGTAGCTCAAATAACCTCATTAGATTGGCTTCTATACTTTGTGTTTACTAACTATCATTAGCTAAGCCTAAACCCCTGAATTTATCTGCAAATTGTGAGTAAAAACCAAGCTTAGTCTCATCCTTGGACCATTGCACTGTCTCTCATTGGTAGTCTAGATGCATCGCACCTCCTGTGTGCTGTAGGTGAGATGCATCCCTATTTCCCTGTGTTACAGGTGCGATGATCCAGTAACATTGTTCCTGCTTCCAGATTTTGGTTTTTTCCTCATTTTCTTTAGCTTTATTCAGTAGTTTTACTATCTATGATCAACATATCACTGTTGAAACCATCTTCCTTTGCATTATTCAGCCTCCACTGATAAGTAATTGTGAATTTTTTTTTTTTTTTTTATGTATTTTTCATCATTTACAGTTCTCCTTTGCAAATAGTAGCTTCATCGAACTGTCATCTTTTGATTTGAAAGTGTTGCAAGTGTCATTTTCAGTCAAGAAAAGGAGTGTCGTAAAGTCTTCCTCTTTTAGATAGTCGATTACACTTTTGCTATTGTATTTGATTTGAATCATCAATTCTTTGAAGTGTCGAAAGCAGTTTTCAAGTCGAAATTGAAAGTGTCGTCTTAGTCTTCTTTTCGTTTTGAGAAAAAAAATTGTTAGCATTGTTGCTTTGAAAGAAAATAGTTCAGATCTGTATTTAGTTTTCCTTTTTTGTCATTCTCACCTTAAGGGAACTGAAAAAAATACATGCATGTGCATTTGCATTTAGACTGCATGCTGAAATTGATTTAGGAAAAGTGCATCTAGTGTGTGCTCTCTCTGCTCTATGTTGAAAGAATTTCATCTCTCTTTCCTTAATAGCTACGGTTTTCATTGCAAAAAGAATGTAAACGATTGTTTATCATATTAGATTGACATTTAGGAATTGTATATCTACATCATGTGGTGAACCTTAAGGGCAAACTTCTTAAGAAAGATCAACTATAAAATAAACCTCAATGAACATAAAAACGCTTTGGAACCTAACGCACAACATTTAGAAGTCTAGGCTAGAGACGTATTCTGGCATCGTAAAGCCTAGTAACTATCACTTTCATCATAGGTTGGGTGATTCCTCCTCTTTGAGACGACAAGTACCTCCTTTCTATATATAGGAGTCTAAGGAGTCACAATATAACCCAGCCGACCTAACAATAATAATATAAAGCCACAAAAATAACAATAGAGGGATTCTATGGGGCAGAGTAATAACAATATGGGGATAATGGGGGCACAACAATATTAATAAGGGGTACAATTACAATAATAATGGGGTAATCACTAGTATTATAGGGACCTAACATTTGGTAATCCCTCTGTCTAGATTTCCAGAGTAGTCACTTTCGTTCCTTTTCAGACTCCTTAAAAGAAAAGGTCCATCTGAGAACTTGTCACTTCAGGCTCATTAAAAATCAAAGGCGACTAGAGTCATCTTTAGCTTTTTCTTGACTCTTAAAAATTGAAAAAGCAAGTTGTGCCAAAGTGTCATAAAATTCATTTAATTCGGAATAAATTTTCCCCTTTTTATTTTGAGTTAATCAAGTAATTTGAAATTGTGGAAGAAAGTCAATCAAAACCCCGTTGTTCGCGGAGACTAATGAGTCAACCATCTTTGACTTCAGAAATGAAACCATTCCAGGCCAAGCGATCTCATTCAACTGGGTTAAAGTCTCTTGGTTTATTTGAAACTTGTGTTTCAACACCCTCAGAGACTCCAGTTACTCCAACTATTTTTGGTATCCCTACCTCTACAGAAGAAGTTCCACAGTTACAAGAGGACACTAGAACTGATCCTAGTGTAACAGTAAACACTTATGTTCCTGAACCAGTTCCATCTAGGACTAATTCGAAAGGTGTCAACCCTCCAACATTTGTCGTTGTAGAGTGTGTACCTTCTTCGGCACCGGAAATATTCTACGGACTTGATGATCTACCTCTTCCACCTGGACTGCTTGTTATAGAAGAAATTATAGAAGATCTTCCATCCAATACTCCATTACATTTTGGAACTGGGATCCACCTATATCCTTCTGATAAAGAAGTTAGTCACCCTTCATCACAAGTTCCTGTAGAATCGCTAGGAAATATTTTGGATATACTCGATATGTCTCAACAACCATCGACATCTAGGACTGTGTCATCCAACACAGTAGCAGCAGAACCTCCTGCCGCCATTCCAACAATGTTCGCTGGTGTACCATCTGTCCCAACTAGTTCTTAATCGCTAGATGGAGTCCACCCAGGGACTATTTCGACAGTATGGTCTGTTCCTATTTGTTCATCCGGAACCTTATATGGAATTTCTTATGTTGAGTCTCAGCAAATTGATCCTTCACAACAGTATCAATCTGGGCAGTCCAGTCTCCAAAGGCCAATTTTCCCTTTGAACACCGGATTACCACCATATGGGGGGTAGTATGCCTTTTCATTGTTCCCTCCGGGAGGACAACCATATGAGAGTTCACAAAAGAATTCAGGTCAAACTAGAATTGTATCTAGTGGTTGGGTACCAATACTGCCTCAACAGCCAAGAGTTGTATATTCAATGCAACAAAATCAACCTGTGTTGAACATTCCCACTACACCGGCTATTGTGACAGTGTTGCAAGTACAAGCGCTACCTGTTGTATGTCAACCTCCAGTCTCTCAGGTCGTAACACAATAGCCTCTTGTCTTTGTGACTCAATTACAACTGCCGATTAGTAGCTCCTTAACTGAAGCGACTTAGGCTCAAATGGGTACTATAACCCCTCATCTTGGTCAAGCATCCTGTATTGGTCAACAGCAAATGGTCTCACAGCCATTGCTGGTGTAATATCAACAATTGCAATTCCAACAAGCTTACTGAGGACTTGAGCAACAAAGCTTTGTGGGTAATGGGCAGCCGTATATTCAAAAGGGTTACCATCAATCATATCATAATGGTTATGCCCATCAACCTTATCAAAGTTATCAGCATCAAATACATTATGCTAGTATTCAAAGGTCAACTGCTCAGGCGATCCCATATTATCCTGGGTACGCTTCACCAAACTTGAATCAACAGTTGCCTTTCGTCACAACGTTGGAATTACCATATCTGAATCGGCTAACAAATGATCCAATTGCTTATGCCCCATGGTGGCTGGCGATTCCTCATAAATTTCTGTTAGGATCCTAAATTTAATGGAAATCTGAGTGAAGATCCATCGAATCATGTGATGACCTTTCATCTGTGGTGTTCGTCCAACACCCTCAATGATGATTCGATTAGGCTTCGCCTCTTTCAGCGAACGTTAATTGGTCTAGCAACGAAATGGTACATCAAATTGCCTAGAGCTTCATTCGATAACTTCAGCACCCTTGCCACCACCCTTTTAACCCATTTTCAGTTACCCATAAGGTATGAAACAGGAACATAGCTTCTTACCAATTTTAAGCAAACGACTGCCACTCACATATGTGATCATATTCATGAGTGGCGACGTCATCGTAGAATGGTAAAGACATATGTTCCTGATCAGCTATTAGCTAAATGGTTTATTAAGTCATTTTTACCTTCTATTATAGAAGATGTGGCCAAGGGAGGAGTTGTCACTGAAGAGCAAGTCATTTCTCATGTGCAATATCTGGACTTGATCTATACTCAGTCTGGCACGCTCTATGACAAAATTCCTGATGCTCATAGACTGGAGTTTTCCATTCCTCCTCCTCCTAAATCAAATAGGGACTCTCATGCTGGCGACGGCGTGATTGGCACCTCAAGTACACAAACCGCAAAGGTCCCATCTGGTAAAGCCCTTGCAGTTTCCAGTAAAAAGGCAAATGACAAACTTCCTACCTCGGAGGTTAATGGCGTGTTGATCAACAAAGGCAAAGAACTGAAGCAATGAGGGGGCAAGAAGAAAGGGAAACACAAAAAGAAGAAACAGGAAGATCCGACTCTTGAGAAATCTTTTGGAAACCCTACTGGGAAAAAGAAACCTCATTATCCATGCTACATATGTGACGATGAGCATTTCATGAAAGATTGTCCACATAAAGCTAAGGTTATGAAATTTTTAAAAACTTCAAATACCCCAGTGATGTTGACTAATCCATTTCCAAGCCCAGAAACAAACCTGGTTGCTATCAATCTTGCTTCCCCATCCCAAGTGCTTACGCTATCCATCTCGAAACAACAAAAGGATTCTTTGATATCGACAAGGAATAAAGATTACGGGAATCCACAGTCATCGAACAACAAGGTTACAGATCAACTCGGTAGTTCGACAACCTCTTCGCAAGAAGTTGTTCCATCAATCGTTCCTGAATTAACAATAAAATTGCTTAAGGGAGTAGTACATAGATCGATGTTTAATCCTTGTGCTCAAGTAGCACAGAATTATAATATAGTGGAGGATTTGGCCCAATCACCATCCGCTATGTCGACACTTGAAGTACTGCAGAACTGCCCCTCCCAAAAGCAGGATTTGCTATCAGTGATAGGTGGGATTGATCCAATTGATTCCAATCTAGTGGCCTTTAATCATAAAGGATACGAACCTCAGTTACCGGCCCAACTCACTTTCCTCATCCAAGTGAAAGCCCTCAATAAAATTGTTCATCGAACAATTATTGATGAGGGGGCATCTACCTGTATTATGTCAATGAGTTGCTGGAAAACTTTAGTCTCTCCACCCTTGTCATGATCATCAACAACATTAAAAGTGTTCGATGGAAGAACATACATGCCATATGGGATATTAAGTAACTTGCAAGTTGAACTAGGGGGCAAGATAGTAGAAATTGAAGTTGAGGTCATTAATGGAAACCTTGACTACAATATCTTACTAGGAAGGCCTTGGATTTATGCTATGTCCGCCGTTGTGTCAACATATTTTAGAAACATTGCATTTCCCTTCCAAGGTGGAATTACAATCGTTGACAAACTAACCTTTTTCCCCAACAGTTTTCAAGTTATCGGAAGCATTCCATTGATCCATGGAAGCTCTCAATCGCTTCAAAATATCGGAGTAGGTCTCCTAAAAGACCCTTTCTTAATGGGTACTTTTTCCCTCCCGTCTCCAAGTAATCTGGAAGAAGTGGCCACAGTGGAAACCTGTCATATGATATCTTCTACATCATCAAATATTAAGAAGAACTCTGACCATTTTGATAGTGTGGATCATCACGAGGTATTTCCCCCAAGCCCTACCATACCTACATCATCTAACGATCAATTCAGTGATGTTGTACATTATGTACTAGGGGCATTGGAACCAAATCTTTCCTTCATGACCCCTTATGAGTTGTGATCAAAGGTCGCCTGAGCATAATTCCTTGTCTTGTGTCAGGCTCGTTAAAAAATGAAACAAGGCTGAGCAAAGTTCCAAGTCGAGTCTTTCACTTGATCTCATAAAGGAACCTTCATTCCATCCACCTAATTACCATGAGTAGTCTGGTGAATGTAACGAAGCTTAGGGGGCATGCACCCTTGTCTATTTTGTGGACAAACCCAACTGTAGAGATAAGTTTCCCTGTAAGTTATGTGATCGGTTAGGGTGACCTTTCACCTTTGTCTATTTGGCAGACAAAGTGTAGGAAGTGTTTTGTCTAAGTATTGATAGAAAATCATCCTGCTTAACCACAATAAGTTTCCATATGGTTACCGACGACTTTTTTATGCTGGGGGCATGCAAACCTTTTTATGCAAACAAAAACGACCAATTTCATTTTTAAGCTTTTTAGCGTTTTTATCTTTTTAGCTTTATAGTTTGGTCGTTCCTAGTTTACATAAAAAGGAAACGAGTAGGTTTACGTGAAGTTCAAGCTCGTTAAAAAATAAACCTAGAAATGAGCATATGTTCCCCCAAAGTTTAAGCTCATTAAAAAATGAACCCACCTTCAGTAAATAACCTTTTTGATCGCATAGCTATCAGCTTTTGAGCCTTGGTCATGTTCTTACCATCACCTCCACTCTTTTTAGCCGATCATATGCCTCCACTTGATTGTTTACCCTTTTGAGGAATAGCTGCAATGAGTGATTCTGTTAGCCACCTTCTTTACACTGTCATGATTGAAAAGTTCCAAACCTTCTCTGGAACTAGTTTCTATCCAAAAACATCACTCATTCCTCAAAAAACGAGTCTCCTTTAAGCTCTTTTCATCTGACTCGTAAAATATGAAAAGATTGCCGAGAAATTGGCCTCTCCAGCTCGTTAAAGTGATTGGAAGTGCCATCCTTCCTCTACATTTTAATCTTTTTGGACCTGAGGGATCATTACATAAAAAGATTGAGCGTTTGTCTTGTTCGGCTCGTTAAAACTATCGAAAAGTCATCCCTTTCGTATTATTTTATACTTTTTTGGACTTAAGGGATTATATTACGAAAAAGGACTACTGGAGTTTCCTTTCCGTCTCTTTTCAGACTCTCTAAAACTGAAAAGGACTGAGTTATCATTGTCGTTAAACTCATTAAAACAATAGCAACAAACTTGTCCATGTAGACAAGAGTGAGTTTCACTATCACTAGGCTCGTTAAAACATAACGATAGGTTTACCCGAAGGGAAAATTATAGAACAAGCATATGTTATCCTCCTCAAGCTTGACAAAAATAAAGAGGTACTAGTCAGCAATGACTGGGGAAAAAGGGAATAAAACTTGAATAACTTCATTGGTAACAGGTCACTCTTGAACATGACACTTTCACTCCATCACCATGATTGAGTTGGGTTGGGTTATTCTGTTCACCGGTCATATCACCGTTGGTCCTCCGTACCATCCATTTTTGGGGTTAACGCTACCAATCCATTTTAGTGTTGCCAATATGTTCAAGAGAATTTGCTCAGAGAATTCACCAACCCAGCTAACGCCTCATCCGCTGCAATAGCTTAACACTCCATTCTTTCATGACCGCCACCCTGAACCTTGTATCATTAGATTGTTTTCACCTCCACAAAATCATTTGCTCCATTCCATGTTGTAGATGTGGGATTCATTAAGGCCCTCCTATGGTGGGTCACTTCTTGTCGACATTAGCTCATTATCCAAGAAGTCGACTTAGGAACAACCCTTTGAGTACTTTGAAGCTTGCATGCCTCAATGGAAAATTTCTCACTTCCAACGATAGGTTTACATCAATGGCCTTCGACCGAAAGATTTTGCATGGTGTTTGACATCAACTCATGTATTCACACCATGTGAATTGTACTGCAGTACCTTGAGGGTCATTATCATTATCAGTGATTCCTCTCGCGCCTGTTAACAGCTTACATCATTGGCTAGTAATAAGGCGATGTCTTTCCATGTTCAACACCAGAACATCTTTTCACATGGATCGACTTCTACATCGGGCGAAGATTGAACGAGTTTGAAGACCCCATATCTAGTTTCATCCATCCGGGCTGCGATATATTCAGGAAAAGTAAAAACATCAAATGTACTCCATAGCTACATAGATAATCATCCAAGCTAAGGGATGATGGCTCTACCAGAATCATCAATCTGCCACACAGACGATTCTCTATCATATGTACATGAAAATGAATTTATAAAGCTGAGCATGGGAATGACCGCTTCAGCTAGATCATGAAAATATTATGAATATAATGTATTGTATTGTATCTTATTACAGGTCACCTTCCAGTTCGAAAAACCTCGAATCCTCATGCTAAAGCATTTCACCTGACATCAGAAGATTTACGACCTCATGTTTTAGGGGGAAACTGTTATAGAAATATTTGGGCACTGAAACCCCAGTCACATATGTCAATAAAATGAGGGCTCTCAAACCCCTAAAAGTATTGTTTCATACCCTAAAGGATCAAGGTCAACTGATTACATCATTTCCCAAAAGTTCTCCCTGAAAAACTGCTCAAAACTGTTCAAAACTGGACCATCTCACCTGTTCCATGGCCAAGGTGTGATGCATCTCACCTTGTACACATGGGGGGTGTGATGCATACTGGAAAGGCCTTCTGTTGGGTGTGATGAGTGAGAAAGGACAAATGGCAGAGACAGTTTGCTAAGTGGATGATCATGGAATCTTCTAGAAACTTCTCATATGACACTTGCCTTTCTGAATTTGCCCAGGAATGAGTAAGAGATCATGAAATCTCCAAGTGGAACCAAGAACTATAAATGAAATGACACTAATCAAAATCCCAGAAGCTGATTCACTCTCCTGCATACTTCTATATATGGACCCCTCATCCCAGAGATCCAGAGGCTGGAATTTTGTATTTTGTAAGGAAGTGATGTTGGTTTCTCTGTGCAACATTGTATTGTTGGGTGATCTAGATTTTCGTGAGGTGAAGAGGGCTTTCATGTTGGGAGGATGGCACTAGATTAGAAAGCTTGGTTGTAATCCTTGCTTCTACTACTTCTATCAATAAGGCTATTTGAGTTTTCCTCCATATACATGTGTCTCTCTAAATCTTGTATTTGTGTATGCATTTGTATGGTTAATATACATCTGATCCTATATTGTTTATGGTTATATATCTCTATGCTTTGATGGTATTTTGCTGCTTTGACTCTACAGGTGTTCTTTGAAGCGGGACAAGCGAGAAAGGAGTGGCAAAGCTCTATCAAAGGAGAGAGGAAACAAGCAAGGAGACTAGCGAAATATTGAGGTTGGTACTCTCTGCTTCTCTCTCATCTATCTCTCATAAAGGAAAACACAAGTAACTTTAGTTTGTTTGTTTCTAAGATAGCTACCCATCTTAGTGGGACTAGTAGCTCTGAATGGACACTAGTTTTCCTGATAACAATATACCCTGAGTTTTCATTTATAAAGAGAAAAAGGAAAGAAATTGTCATTTCTTTTAAGTATTTGCAGTGTGCATAGAGATAGACAGAATTCTGTGGAAATTGTGTAGGGTAAACTTTAAACCTTCATCACCTAAAGAATTTCTTAAGCTATAGCCACCCAAACCTCATACAAACAGGTTGACAGAGAGAAAATATGACAGGGGGTTTCAACAAAAGGGAGCCCACAAAAACAACCAGAATACACCAACATCCTCATGTGGTAGAAATCTTTACATGGCATCAATGGCTGGGGTTCTTCAAGCTACTTAGGGGATATGATGATGATGTAGCTAGGGAATTTTCAATGTCACTCATACCTCTAGCTAGAGTGATTGCCACTGCTATAGTGAGGGGTTTGTCAGTAACAATTACCCCTTAGAGCATTAGCAGGATCACTACACTTCCTCTAGGGTTGTAGTGGAGAAAAGAGGACAAAACTAGCAACACTCTTGACAAGAAGGGATTTTTCTTGGAAGGAGAAGAACCAATTGAAGACAAAAATGGGGTTAGAAGGGAAATCATTCCATATCCTTGGAATGAAGTGAGTTATCACATAATCAAGTATATTTCCTGTGAGGGTAAACTTCGTATAGTCTATGGGTACTAGTTTAGACTCCTGCATGAGTTGAGATTTGGATAAGAGATACCTCCTCATAGAAGACTTAGTGTGCCTTAATGTTTGTTACAATCGATGATAGACATGAGAATCAAGGTACAAGAAGGAAAACATCAGCAGCTAGCACATCATGGGTTAATCAAACTCATCCTAGAAGATTCTCTAAACAATTTGAGATCCCTATTATGTGGTCAACATTTGCAGACATGAATGAAGAAGATGAAATTCAAGCCATTGAATATGAAAGAAACCCTACTTCTAGTGAGGAAGAAGAGGGAGAAGATCCAGAAGAAGAAGAAAAAGAACCTGAAGAAGAAGAAGAAGAGCTTGAAGAAGAGCCTAAAGAAGAGGAACATGAAGAAGAGGAAGAAGAGACTGAAGAAGAGGAGGCAGAAATAGATGAGACAAAGGATGAAGCAAAAAAGGATAAAGAAAGTCATAAAATATAGAGTAGGGAAGAAGAGAAATCTCCAATGGTGTCTCTGGAGCCCACAAAGAAGGAGGTGACAACTGCTTTAATTGCCCAAAGTACACCTATCAATTCAAGAGGAAAGAGGCAGAGGTAGACTCCCTTTATTTCAGAACAAGGAAGAGCACCAGGATAAAACAGGGGAGACCTCAATCCCCTACCAAGATTCCAATTATCATAGAGGACTCACTAAAAGAAAAAGAGAATTTAGTCCCTCTAGGAAAGAAAGGCGAAGAAGTGTTATAGACATTTTTGGGCACTTCAACCCCAATCATAAATGTCCATAAACTAAGGACTCCTAAGTCCCTAAAATTGTTGCTTCACTGCCTAAAGGAACAAGGTTAGCTGATTACATCATCTCCCAGAAGTTCTCCACTAAAAACTGCTCATAAATGGTCAAAACTGGACCATATTGAAAGCTCAATGCAAAGGGTGCAATGCATATCACCTTCCCAGTGTACAAGGTGAAATGCATACTGAATTGCTCCTCTGTAGAGTACGATGGTCGGGAATGGACAAATGGCAGGGACAAAAATGCGAGGTGGAAGATCATGGAATCTTCTAGAAGCGTCCCCTCTGACACTTGCCTCTCTATTTTCGACCAGGGATGAGTAAGAGATCATCATTCTCAAAGTGGAAGCAGGAACTATCAGAGAGAGGACACTAATCAAGATCCCAGAAGATGACTCACCTCTCTGTAATCATCTATATATGGATCCCTCATCACAGGGATCCAGAGGTTGGAATTTTGTATCTCATAGAGAAGTGCTGTTGGTTTTCTGGTGTACATTCATAGTGTTGGGTGATCTAAGCTTTGCTTGAGGTGAAGAAGGGCTTCCTAGCTGGAGGATGATGCTGGGTCGGAACATATGGTTGTAATCCTCTTGCTACTTTTCATCTTAATAAAGCTATTCTTGTTTTCTTCCATATTCTTGTGTACTTGTTTATATATGAATTTGTATGGTTAAACACATCTGGTCCTGTGTTATTTATGAATATAGATCTTTTTTTCTTCGATAGTAGTATGTTGTTGTGATTCCAAAAGTGCTCTTTGAAGCTGGGAAGACGAAGAACAAGCGACGAAGCTCTATCAAGAAGGATAGGAAATCAAGTGCAAGACTAAGGTTAGTCTTCTTGGTTCTACTCTTGTCTATTTTCATAAAGGAAAACAAAAGTAGACTTTACTTGTTTGTTTCTAAGATAGCCACCCATCTTAGTGGGAATAGCAGCATCCAAGTGGACACTATTCCCAGTAACAAAATGGCGACTCCACTGGGGAGCGACTATATTGTTTGTTAGCCTATCTATCTTTGTTTCTTTTATAAACTTACAGACGGAGCCTGAAGCAAAGCCAGCTAGCCTTCGAACTACGTTTGTTATACAAATGCAAAGTAGATCAATGCTGCTTCACTCTATCTCTGGGTTATGTTTATGAATTAAACAATCGATTTGCAAACAATCTAATTGCCCTAAGTGGTGTCTCTAGTAACCTCTTTAGATCACCCCTGTGTTTTACATACACTAAACATTACTTACTCGGCCTAAATCCCTGAATTGAATTGAAAACTATGAGCGAAAACTTGTTTAAAGTATCGCACTAGTACCATCGTACCCTGCCTTCAAGGCAGACTATATGCATCGCACTTCCTGAGTGCAGTAGGTGCGCTGCATACTGGTTTCACTATGTAACAAGTGTGATGGTCAGGGAAGGTTAACTTTACCTTCATACTGTGGTTTTTTCTCACTGTTTTTAGTCCTATTCAGGAGTTTTGCTGTCTGTAGTCAGTGTATCTCTGTGAAAACCCGCTTCTCTTGCATTATTCTGCCTCCTTAGTGCAAGGAACTGTAAGTTTTTTTATGTATTGTGCCTCATTTTCAGTCCTCTTTTGCAAAAACTAGCATAGTCGAACTACCATTTATGGATCTGAAAGTGTCATAGCTGTCATTTTCAGTTTTAGAAGACAATCCCATTGTTCTCGATAGTCAATTATACAGTTATTATTGCATATGATTTGAATTAATAGTTTTTAAAGTGTCAAAAAGCAATTTTCATTTCGAAATTGCAAAGTGTCTCTCTTACCTTCACTTCATTTTGAAAAAGAAACTTGCTGAGTACTGTCGCTTTAAAAGTAATTCAGATTTGCACATAGCTTTCTTATCATCATTCATACATTAAGAAGGCTGAAAAATACATGCATGTGCATTTGCATTTCGACTGCTTGGTTTGATTTAGGACGGTGCATTTAGCGTGTGCTCTGTACTCTTTGCTGAAAGATTCTTAACTTTCTTTCCTTAGTAGCTAGGATTTATCATCTTAGACTACATTTTAGGAATTGTATACACATCACGTGGTGAACCTGAAAGGAAAATTGTTAAGCAAGATCAACTTAAAATAAATTTAATGAATCTAACAATGCTTTGGAACTTAACACACAACATCTAGAGGTCTAGGCTAGAGACGTATTTCCGGCGTCGTAAAACCTGGTAATGTTGTTTTCAATGTTGTTGGATGATTCCTCCACTCTGAGACAGCAAGTGACAGTACGGACTTGTGCTCCCCACTACCGTTGAGTATATATTGGGAGGACCATGATAGGCTGCATCCTTTATCCTTAGGAAGCGTGTCTGCCGCCCTATTGATCGCAATGCACTGAACACAAGCATTCGGGAAGATTGACTGCCATACCGTAAAAGGTATTCTGCAGTTTTGCGATTGGTTTGGTAATCCTCTCTGCCTAGATCTCCAGAGAAGTCCATTTTGATCCTTTCAGATTCCTTAAAGGAAAAGGTCCTTTGAGCACTTGTCACTTCAGGCTCAATAAAAATCGAAGGCGACTAGAGTCATCTTTTGTTTTTTCTCGACTCTTTAAAACTGAAGAAACAAGTTGTGTCAAAGCGTCTAAAATTCATTTATTTAAAAAACATTCTTTCCCTTTTTATTTTGAGTTGATCAAGTAATCCGCAATCATGGAGGAAAGTCAATCAAAACCTTGTTGTTCGTAGAGACTTACGAGTCAACCGTCATTGACTCCGGAAGCGAAACCATTCCGAACAAAGCGAACTCATTTAGCCGGATCACAGTCCCCTAGGTTGATTGGAGCAAGCACTCCAACATCCTCAGAGACTTCGGCTACTCCAAACATTTCTGGTATCCCTGCCTCTACAGAAGAAATTCCGCAACAACAAAAGGACATTACAACTGATCCTAGTGTGATGGTTAACACTTCTATTCCTGAACCGGCTCCATCTATAGCCAATTCAGAAGGTGTTAATACCCAACCGTCTGTTGCTGCAGAACTTACATCTTCTCCGGCACTAGAAATATTTTACGGACCTGACGGTCTGCTTCTTCCTCCCGGATTGATTGCCATAGAAGATATTGTGGAAGATCCTCCATCTAGCACTCCAATGCAACTTGGAGCTGGGATCACGCTGTATCATTCTTCATCAGAAGATATTCGCCCGCCATCGGAAGTTCCTGAAGAATCGCTGAGGAATCTTTTGGATAGGCTTAATATGTCTGAACAATCGTCAACATCAAGGACTGTGTTACCTGACACAGCAACACTAGAAGCTCCTTCTGCTATTCCGACAATGTTCACCGGCGTGCCATCTGTCCCAACCAGCTTTCAATCGCTGGATGGAGTCCATCCAGGCACTATCTCGACAATATGGACTATTCCCGTTTGTTCGTCTAGAATTATATCTGGAATATCTTACGTTGAGTCTCACCAAATTGATCCGTCACAAGGTCAATTTGGGCAAACTGGTCCCCAAAGGCAAATCATTCCTTTGAGTACCGGATTACTGTCATATGGAGGGTTGTATACCCTTTCATTGCCTTCCTCAGAAGGACAACCATGCATGAGTTCACAACAAAATTTGGGTTATGCTGGAATCACAACTAGCAGTTGGGTGCCAATCCTGTCTCAACAACCAAGAGTTGTATGCTCAACACAACAAAGTTTACCTATGACAAACATCCCCACTACGCCAACTATTGTGGCAGTATCGCAAGCACAAGCGTCACCAGTTGTATGCCAACCTCAAGTTTTGTAGGTTGTAATGCAACAAACTCTTGTACCCACGACACAACCACAATCACCAACTAGTGGAATGGCACAGGTTCAAACGGGGAACACCAATCCCCATCTTGGTCAAACAGCCAGTACTGGACAACAGCTCATGACTTCACAACCATGGCTGGTGCAATACCAACAACCGCAATTCCAGCAGGCCTACCGAGGATATGAGCAACAAGTCTTTGCAAGTAATGGGCAGCTGTATCAACCATATCATAATGGTTATGCCCATCAACCTTACCAAAGTTACCAACATCAAATGCATTATGCTGGTATGCAAAGACCAACTGCTCAAACGATTCCATCTTATCCTGGGTATGCTCAACTAAACCTGAATTAGCAGTTGCCTTTTGTGGCAACTTTAGAGTTACCAGATCTAATTCGACTAACAAACGATCCAATTGCCTATGCCCCCTGGTGGCCGACGATTCCGCATAAACTTCCGTCAGATATTTCTAAATTTAATGGGAATCTGGGTCAAGACCCATCGAATCATGTGATGACCTTTCATCTATGGTGTTCATCAAACACTCTCAATGATGATTCGATTTGGCTTCGCCTCTTTCAGCGCACGTTAACTCGCCCGGCAGCAAGGTGGTATATCGAACTGCCTAGAGCTTCGTTTGATAACTTCAGTACCCTAGCCACAACCTTTTTAACCCATTTTCAGTTACCTATAAGGTACGAATCAGGAACTGAGCTACTTACCAATTTCAAACAAACGAAAGCCACTCACATATCTGATCATATTCATCAGTGGCGACGTCGTCGTAGAATGGTAAAAACATATGTTCCTGATCAACTATTAGCTGAACGGTTTATTAAGTCTCTGTTAGCTGCTATTACAGAAGATGTGGCAAAGGGAGGAGTCATCATTGAAGAGCAAGTTATTGCTCATGCACAATATCTAGACTTGATCTATACTCAGTCTAGAACGCTCTATGATAAAATCCCTGATGCTCCTAAACCAGAATTTTTCGTTCCTCTGCCTCCTAAATCAAACAAAGACTCTCATGCCGGCAATGGTGTGATAGGTACAACAAGCACTAAAACTGAAAAGGCCACATCGAAAAAAACCCTCACTATTTCGAGTCAAAATGTAAATGAGGAACTTCTAGCCTCGGAAGTAAATGCCCTGTTGACAAACAAAGGTAAAGAACCCAAGCAACTGGGAGGCAAGAAGAAAAAACAAGGGAAGAAGAAGAACTAGGAGGGCTCATCTCCTAGAAAATATTCTACAAACCCTTTTGGGAATGGGAAACCCAAAACTCCATGTCATATATGTGATGAGGATCATTGGACTAGAAAGTCTCCATATAAAGAAGAACTTAGAAAAACTTTCAAAAGTTCAAAAACCTCGGCTGTATTGACTAATCCGTTTCCAAACCTAGGAACATATCTGGTTGCTAGTGAAAATGCTTCCCCGTCCCAAGTGCTAATGTTTTCAGTTTCAAAGCAACTGAATGATGCTCTGATATCGACAAGGAGTAAAGATTATGGGAATCCACAGATGTTGAACAACAAGGATAATGATCAACCTAGTAGTTCAACAACAACTTCAACAGAAGTTGTGCCACCCATCATTCCTGAATTAACAATAAAACTGCCAAAGGGAGTAGTACACAAATCGACATTTAATCCTCGTGCCTAAGCAGCACAACACTATAATATAGTGGAGGATTTAGCCCAATTGCCATCAGCCATGTTGACTCTTGAGGTACTACAAAATTGCCCTTCCCAAAAGCAGGCTTTATTATCAGCAATAGGTGGGATTGACCCAACGGATTCCAATCTTGTATCTTTTAATCACAAAGGATACGACCCTCAGTTACCAGCTCAACTAGCTTTCCTCTTTCAAGCGAAATCCATCAACAAAACTGTTCATAGAACAATTATTGATGAGGGGGCATCCATATGTATCATGTCAATGAGTTGCTGGAAAACTCTAGGGTCTCCATCCTTGTCGTGATCATCGACGACATTGAAAGCATTTGATGGACGAACATACACCCCGTATGGGATACTAAGTAACTTGCAAGTTGAACTGGGGGGCAAAACAGTAGAAATTGATGTTGAAGTCATCGAAAGAAACCTCGACTACAACATCCTATTGGGAAGACCCTGGATATACGCCATGGAAGCCATTGTGTCGACCTACTTTAGGAAAATTTCATTTCCTTCCCAAGGAGGAATTACAATCATTGACCAACAGACTTTTCTCCCCAACAGTTCGCAAGTTACCGGAAGAATTCCAATGATCCATGGAAGCCCTAACATGCTTCACAATATCGAAGTAGGTCTACTAAAAGACCCTATGTTAATGGGAACTTTTACCCTACCACCTCCTACAAATTTGGTGGAAGTGGCTAATGTAGGAACCTGCAATATGATATCTTCCATGCAAAAGATGTTAGCAAACGATATTAAAATGGATCATTTGCAAGTTTTTCCTCTAACCCCACTGGAAATATTATAGCAATCAATGTTTTCAGCATGGGAGGCAAACCCACATCAACACTCATCAAGCATTTGGATAGATAGGTCTAAATATTATGGCACCCCCTCAGATCCTTGGTCGCAAGTACACTCTATAGACGAAGGAATCATTCAATTGATGATGATTGATGGGGCACCATGGGAAGATTAACACCATCGTTCGCATCTTCTGAACTGGAAAGAAGATAATTTCGGCAACCTACACCATCCTTCAGTATTTGACTTTCTGACAAATACTGTAAATATGGTGGATTCTGAGAGAAACCTATCCAATATCGAAGAGACTACTGCCATAAATATCTCAACCAAAACAGATGTTGAAGAGAATATTCATGTTGGAAAATCTTGTTCTTCTTCAAAACTGGAAATATATAACACTCTCTTTCGCGAGTTTAGAGATGTCTTTGCTTGGTCATATGATGAAATTCCAAGTATTGACTCGAGCATAGTTGAACACGAAATTAAGACGTATCCAGATGTCAAACCGGTACGACAGCGGCTACGGTAGGTGCACCGAAAGAAAGTCGTTGCCATCAAGGTGAAAGTTGAAAAAATCCTCCATGCTAGTTTCATTTACCCCGTTCCTCTGACCGATTGGGTATCGAATATTGTTCCTGTGATGAGAAAACAAGGAACGATTAGAGTGTGCATCGATTACAGGGATGTAAATCAAGCTTGTCCAAAAGACAACTACCCTACACCCTTTATTGACCAGATAATTGATGAATGCGTCGGATGCGAAATCTTTTCATTTATGGATGGATTTTCCGGGTATAATCAAATAAATATCCGCCCACAGGACCAGTCAAAGACTGCATTCATTTGTCCGTGGGGCACATTCACATATCGCAAGCTACCCTTTGGTTTGAAGAACACAGGGGAAACTTTTCAGAGGATAATGAACTATGTTTTCCATGACATCAAAAACATCGTTCAACCTTATCTCAATGATCTCCCAGCTCATTCGCGAAAGCAGACCGATCATCCGCGCCATTTGAGATCAATATTTCTACGTTGTTGACACTACAAGATACGACTCAATCCACACAAATGTGTGTTTTGTGTCAGTTTTGGTCGTTTACTTGGCTTCGTCGTCTCAAAGGATGGGATTCGTCTCGACCCTTGCAAGGTTCAGGCAATCATCGATTTGCCTCCACCTTCAAACTTGCTTCAGATTTAGAAACTCCAAGGGAAAGCAAATTTCCTCAGGAGGTTCATTCCAAATTACGCCGAACTAGCAAAAGAGTGTACTCATCTTTTGAAAAAGGAAGTACCCTTCGTTTGGGACCAGGTCGCGCAAGCCTCCTTTGATGCTTTAAAGAAATCTCTAATACAAGCGTCATTA
>APFE031750726.1:69114-80670 GCA_000404065.3 Pinus taeda
GTACTGTAGTACCTTGAGGGTCATTGTCATTATTGGTGATTCCTCTCGTGCCTGTTAACAACTTACATCATTGGCTGGTAATCAGGCGATG
Organism: Pinus taeda; assembly: GCA_000404065.3. Classification (NCBI taxonomy): domain Eukaryota; kingdom Viridiplantae; phylum Streptophyta; class Pinopsida; order Pinales; family Pinaceae; genus Pinus; species Pinus taeda. The sequence goes on from APFE031750726.1 coordinate 69,206, forward strand.
TCTTTCCATGTTCGACTCTAGAACATTTTTTCACATGGATCGACTTGTACTTTGAGTGAAGATTGAATGTGTTTTGAAGACCTCGGATCTAGTTTCATCCATTTGGGCTGCGATATATTCAGGAATATAAAAACATCAAATGTACATCATTGCGAACAGATGATCATCCTAATCAAAGGATGATGTGTCCATATCATCAGTCTATCACACGGACGATTGTCTGTCCTATGTACATGAAAATGAATTTATAAAGCTGATCATGGGAATGCCCGCCTAAGCTATATCATAAAATTTTCTTTTGTCAAAATAATGTATTGTATTGTATCTTATTATAGGGTGCCTCCTAGCTCGGAAAAACTTCAGATCCCCATAGTAAATCATTTCACCCGACATCAGAAAGATTAACAACCTCATGCTTTAGGGGGCAACTGTTATAGACATTTTTGGGCACTTCAACCCCAATCATAAATGTCCATAAACTAAGAGCACCTAAGTCCCTAAAAGTGTTGCTTCACTGCCTAAAGGAATAAGGTCAACTGATTACATCATCTCCCAGAAGTTCTCCACTGAGAATTGCTCATAAATGGTCAAAAATGGACCATACTGAAAGCTCAATGCAGAGGGTGCGATGCATATCACCTTCCCAGTGTACAAGGTGCGATGCATACTTATTTTCTCCTCTGTAGGGTGCGATGGTTGGGAATGGACAAATGGCAGGGACAAAAATGCGAGGTGGAAGATCATGGAATCTTCCAGAAGCTTCCCCTCTGACACTCGCCTCTCTATTTTCGACCAAGGATGAGTAAGAGATCATCATTCTCCAAGTGGAAGCAGGAACTATTAGAGAGAGGACACTAATCAAGATACCAGAAGATGAATCACCTCTCTGTAATCATCTATATATGGATCCCTCATCACAGAGATCCATAGGCTAGAATTTTGTATCTTATAGAGAAGTGCTCTTGGTTTTCTTGTGTACATTCACAGTGTTGGGTGATCTAACTTTGCTTGAGGTGAAGAAGGGCTTCCTAGTTGGAGGATGATGCTGGGTCAGAGCTCATGGTTGTAATCCTCTTGCTACTTTTCATCTGAATAAAGTTATTCCTTGTTTCCTTCCATATTCTTGTGTACTTGTTTATATATGCATTTATATGGTTAATACACATCTGATCCTGTATTATTTATGAATTTAGATCTTTGTTTCTTCAACAGTAGTATGTTGCTGTGATTCCATAGGTTCTTTTGAAGCTAGGAAACAAAGAAGAAGCGGCGAAAATATATCAAGAAGGAGAGGAAATCAAGCGCAAGACTCAGGTTGGTCTTCTTGGTTCTCCTCTTGTCCATTTTCATAAAAGAAAACAATAGTAGACTTTGATTGTTTTTTTTCTAAGATAGCCACCCATCTTAGTGGGAATAGCAGCGTCCGAGTGGACACTATTCCCGTATAACACCATACCTTTGTATTTGGTTTAAATAGTTAGAATATGTTTGTACACTCTTTAAAAATAGGGGACTCAGTAATTGCCCCAACACGCCCTCCTATATTCTCTATAAAAATTGTATAATGCAAAGAGAAAATTCAATTAAATTATTAATATTTATCGAAATATATAAAATGCATGGTTGAATTCTTATGGGTGGTGTAGCTTGAGAAAAAAGTATATGCATAGAGTCTATGCCAAGTCTATGCAAACACAATTTATAATCATTGTAATGAGAACATGTGAACTACTTCATTGATATAAAGTAACGTTGTTCTAAGATATCATGTAATGTTGTTCTAAGATATCATGTGTACCAGATTACATGTGCTATAGATTTCTTTGCAACACAATTCAATTAGGGAGGGGCCCCTATCTAGTTTGCATTGCAACTCATTTATTTCTTAGGTATATCAGTTAATGTTTTTAGATTTATATTATCATCATTACTTCGCATATTAGAATTTAAATTCATGTCATTTAAGTTATTGAACTCTTTAGATGGCTTTAATTGTAAAATTTTGGATTCCCTACAAAAGTTAGACATTGAAGGTTGAAGAACCAAAGCACTACTCAAGGTATTAGAGAATCGTTTGATTACTTTGAGACAAACAAAGGAATGTTATCAGTGCCCAAAAAGTGCTCTCATTGGAATGAGCCGAATGATGAAATAAATCTTTGTAAAATTTTAATTTCTATTTTGTTTGGACATTATTGAAAGTGTGGATATTAAAGCATTAAATTGTAAAAACTATTTCATAACATAAGAAATCATTCATGTACTAGTTAGAAACATACAATGTTGGAATTTCTAAGCTTGTGTCCATGGATTGAAAATATAATTTAATAGGATTTAAAACATTTAAATTAAGTTACAATTTTGGTAGAGTTTCCAAGGAATTAGTAAAGAGAATTAGGATGCTTATGATCCATTAGCCTAAGTGTTTTAAGTTTCAGAATTTTCTTGTACGTGATTTAGCACTAGCACTCTATGTACAATTTCATTGAATGCCATGAATGTTAGTACTACATGAATTGGTAAAGATATAATAAAGGAATATTTCTTAGGAAATGAAAAATTGGACCAGTTCCCATCACACCAAGTCACCCCTCTTCACACACTAACTTGTTAGTATGGAAATCTACACGAGGAAAATAGGCGGACTAGACTCCATTGATATGATCAAACTCCAAGGCCTACAATGACAAATCAATTAGGTAGAAATATATAGTAAGAAAATTATTGAATCCCAAATACTCTATAATATATCCTATAGTGAATACAATAGTAATAGGTGAACAAAGTAAGTGATAAAAAATTGGAGAGTTCAATCTAATGGTGGAGCTAGAATCTCCCTATTAAGAATCTAATTACAACTTGTTCAAGGGTAGAAATATGGTAGAAGTTAAACGTGAGGTGAATTTAAATGGTGAAGGTGGCATAGTTCTAAAGGGAGAAGAAGAGGTAACTTTTTTCCCCATTGTGGATCCCACCACAATAGTACAAATGAATAATGCCCCTCCACCATTTTTCCCTCATTTTCATAGATGGAAATATATTATCACAATTATTTCCTTTTTGATATTGTTGTTTTATGTCATAGCTATAATTATTCAAATGATTCACACAAACTCAAGTTGTTTCTTACTAATATTAAATGATCGGCCTTGCACTGGTTTATGGGGATGAGAGGAAACACAATTCAAACTTGAGAAGTACGACATTTGTTAAAAAATATTAAGAATATTGTAAACCCATAAATTTGAGAGAGGAAAATTTTAAAATGACTTAATAAGGATAAGACAAATTAGAATATTATCTTGGAAGGTTTGTATATAGTCTCCAACATTCCAAGAAAAATAGAAATTATCAAGATACAATTAGGACCATATTTCTGATAGGGATTTTGGATGGATCTATAAATTTTATTAATTTAATGGGAGTTGGAGATATTTCTTAAGTAACCTTTTATCAAATTAGTGAATTATGTAGGAGGTAATATTGAATTCGAGGCAGATTTGGTGAAGGGTCTAGAGATACTTTCTCTAAAGTTACCAAATATGCTATTAGTGTAGTAAATACCACTAAATTGGAAAATCTATTAGAAAATTTCAAGATTGACATTCTTAGTACTTTTAGTATGAAATTAGGCAATTTACAATTTGAAAAGAGACAAGAAGAAGAAAATGTAGTTTTCTCTAATTTAGATCCTATGTGTATAAATAAACATCGACTAAAAGAATGCACTTTGAATAACATTGAAATTTGTGTCATTTTCATACGGAAACATTTAATGGAGCAATTTCCTCCTTGGAACCATGGTAGTGTATCAAGGAGGAAATGAGACCGTAGAGAATCTTTGCATGGTTACAAGAAAGAAAACATGGAAGCCTCAAACACTAGGTATACCCTCATTCCATGCACCACAATTTTATTCATATTATTCTAATTAGCAATATCCACCTCAATTTTCTTCATATTATTATAATTAGCAATATCCACCTCAATTTGCTTCGTGTTATTCCAGTTAGCAATATTCATCTCAAGTGTGGAATTCTACTATGCTTTGGCATGCATGGCCTAAATAGTAAGTCTTGAATCACCCTTGGCAATAAGGATGGAGAATACCCAATTATCAGAAAATGCTTGCTTACTCTTATTCTAGAAACTATCACCTCAACAATACCCACAACAATCGTACCCTCCATAATTTCAACAAAATTATATTACACAATCACAACCAGTTACAATAACTCAACAATTACAATTTGCACAATATCAACCTCTAGAAACCACTAAAATACCTTCCAAACCAATCTCTAACTTGAATATTAAGATAGCTCAACCTTCTCTTAATGTTTAGTTACATCTCTTTCCCACCTATCTAGTTACCCCAATTACAACTACAAGATATTCAATCAAGACCTGAAAGGGTGCTTGATAAGAAGAAACTGTCTCTATGATCATTAAACAAGAGTAAGAGGAGGAAACTACCAATATAATTTATAATTACACCTCTATAAATCAAACTTATCCAATTATAGAGCCAAGCTAGTCATCCAATTCACTTCCCTATCTAGAGGGATTGGACTTGGAGAAACCTATTGTGTGCTCTAAATTGATTTGATTTTTGAATTGAGGAATGTTTGCATCAAAGTTCCTAACACAAGCTATCAAATACATTCCCATTCATGTTAAAATAATTAGGGAACTATACTTGAATAAACCACATAGGAACAAAAATGAACCAAAAGTTGTTCAACTCGTCGAAAAATCAGCAGAGTTAATGTTGGGAAAAAATTCCATGGAAAAATATATTGATCCTAGAAATTTGAATGTTTCAATACATATCAATAATGATATATGGGAAAAAATCAATATAATGAGTAGGTAGGCGATGGAACAAATACAATTATCCTATATTCATTCTACACTTACAATTTTTCAATTACTAAACTTATCTAATATTAAACCAGAAGGTGTGTTGGATGATTTCATTGTCTCCTTAGATTCCTATGAATACCCCATTTATTTTATGGTCTTGTATCCTAAATCATATTTATGATAGCACCCTTGATCCTAGAATGGCCATGGCTAGCTACTACTAATGAATTTATTGGTCGTCAATATGAAAATATGTTTATTTCACATGATGACTCGGTTAAAACAGTAACTTTGTATCCACCTGCAAAATTTTTCAATGATTTTGAAAATACTTTATGGCTTGATGATTAGAACAAAGATAAGGAAAATGTGCAGCCTATTTTAACAATGGACCAAGCCATGCATTTAGGTAGGATACCAAATAAAATCATATTCATAATTTTCTCACTAGTTCAAATATTCCTTGATATTCTAGAACACTTTCTTATCCATTTTATCATATCTTGGGTACAAATTTTCAAGAAACTTGTGATTTAATTACTTTTTCATGAATTCATCCTTTTTTATTAGACATGAACACATCAAAATCTTATACTATCCCTATTGAATTTAGTCGAGGATTTTTTTTTTAATAGTAATTCTACACTAGATAAACTTCGATACGAGTAGCTCATTAAGATGGTATAAAAACATATTACTTCAATTTCTTGGAGATATCATTACATTTGACACATTCATAGTGATACTTGCACACACACCATTTATATTCAAGAACATTCCCATCGAATTAAACAATCCCAAATATGCATGAATCTATATTTAAAGGAAATTATCAAAGAAAAATTACAAAGGTTACTTGAAGCTACTTTCAATTATCCAATATCAAATGGTCAATGGGCCTCACCCCTTATGATAGTTCCTAAAAATAATGGTAAGTGGAAAATTTGAATTTACTTTTGAAAACTTAACAAAGCCACATTGAAAGACTACTTCATCCTCCCATTTGTTGATCAAGTCTTAGACCCATTAGTAGGAAAAAGTAATTTTCTTTTCTTGATGCTTTCAATGATTGCAACCAAATATAAATTGCACCTAAAGACTATGACAAGACCACATTCAAATATCCATGGGGGGCATTCATTTAGAGAGTGTTTCCCTTTGGATTATGTAATGCCCCTACTATGTTCCATTAAGAAATCATGGGAATTTTCTCTAAATCGATCCATGATTTCATAGAAATGTTATAAATAATTTTATTTTCTATGATGACACTTTTAAAGAGGAACTAATAAATTATACATTAATAAACTAACCTCACAATAAGTAATGAAATTTTTTATATGATGTAGAGTGAAGGCATAGTTCTTGTTCATCACAAATCTTGCACATTAATTTAGATTGATCTATTGAAGATTGAAATTCTATTAAAAGTTGTAGTTCTAAAATATCCAAGTTATGTAAGAAGTTGTCGATGAGCCTGGATATTCTGCCAACAATATGAGATCTCCCCAGTGTAAAGTCCCAAGTAGACCCTACACTGTTTATAATAGGTGTCTCATATGATATATTGGCTCGGTTGTTGTCTTGCTTATTTTATGATACAATTTGGCACAAATCAGAAACATTTGAGAAACCACTATCATTTTTTATAAATACAAGTAGTGATAGCCTTGTGAAATACTTACAAATAATGTTCATAAAGTGATCCTACAAACAAGATGAATAGCATGAACCTTCACAAGAAAAATGATAGCATTACTCTAATAAAGATACATGTAAAGAAAATAATCATTAATTGATTGGAAAATAGTTTATAACTGACAATGATCATTAAAGAATAAACGACATACAATTCCAAATAAGATTTGCGTTGGAGATAACAAATTAGTTTTTTTTTTTTTCAATGTAAAAACATACCATCAACCATTACAAGAAGAGTCGTACAATGTCTTATGATATATGTGTGAAACAACCGCTTGGCTCAAAGAGCTTATGAGGATTAAGTAGAAGTGTCATAATGCACAATTATAAGAAGCACACACTTGAACCATAGTGGAACATGAAAGCTACTACTTGTTTATCAAAAGAATAACAAGATCTCTATAATATTCTTACAAGAGAAACCAAAGCTAAAATTCCTTATGATTGAGTGATTAGGGTATATTTATAAGAAATGAGGTCACCTTTCACCTCCCCTATGACTCTTGGACTTCCCTTATGACTCCTAAACTTCTATGTGTATTTTCATTTTCCAATTACAAAATTTATCATTTACAAAATTAAACTAAAATTATGTAAAAAAAAATACATTCATGTGAAAATTTAGGCAATGAGTAGCTCTGGAACTTCTATATGGAGCTCTTTAGTACCATTCTCATGCAATGCCTTGTACTCAACATATATGTTCTTCATCTTCCACACTAGCTGTCAGCTATATCATATTATGCACTCTAAAGCATGTAGCAATACTATCTTTGAATCCACTTGTAACTTGTTCCAAGGCATTTCCAATTTGGCATGAAACTTTATGGGCTTAGGAAGATATTGAAGAATACTTTCCATGGTCACTTCTAAGTATTCTTGAATAGTAACACATATTATGACATAAAATGCTTCTCATAGTTCCCGTTTAATTTCTTCTCTTAAATTCACTTCTCCAGGTAAATCAACAGAAGGTATATTTGTACTCGGACTAGGGCCTCTAATCCAATATGAAACCTTATATAGGTTGATATAGTATTATTTATGATGTTGTTTAGTTGTTCATGAGATTACACAATCTTTTTCACTTCCTCTCTATCTATCTCAGCTTCTACCACTCCCTTCTTACGTGAATCTATCAGTGCATTGGAGTATTTAGCGCCCCATTGTAGAATGAAATATATAGCCACGTGATCAATTTTCAATATCCTCCATTTTTTTCAGTTACTTTTGTATCTCAAATAGAAGTGCCACTAATTTATGTAGTATATTATCATTTCTTCATACACCTTTTTCATCATTTCCTCTAATTACTTTAGCTCTTCAAGAATGGCATATTACAATCCTTCCCTATTGGAGCTTGTAGTAGACACACTTTGATTCCCTATAAGAATTTGTTCCTTTTGTTCTTATGCATTGGCTAGTTATTTCTTCAACCATACAACTTTTAGAGATATACAGGAAATGTTCCTCTTGGTAGTTTATGTGAATGTCGTGCTTGTTGAAGTTATTGTTTTTGGATTGATTCTTATGTCTCCAATGATCTCCCTTTCTATATTGATGGAGATAGGAGGATCTATATCATTTAGATAATATCTTCTCCTCTTGGGTGATATTATGCTTGAACTATTCAATGTTGAATTTTTATATATCTAATATCCTTTCTTCTTTTGGTGCTAGGATACGCATCTCACTGAGCGGGAAATGTCCTCATGTGGGAGGAGTTGGAGGTCAAATGTTCAAGGTAGTTATTATTGGTTCAACTTCCACATTATTTAATATGATTTCAATTTATTTCTTGTTGACTTTCTGATTATCAATCAACCCTTCTTCTAATTGATTTTCCATTTCTTCCTCCTTTTTCTTTATATCATCTCCCTTAAGTTGTTTTCTTTTCTGCTCTTCTTCTTCTAGTTGTTTTTTTAAAGATTCTTATTTTGTTTTATTTTCTCAATAGTTATTTCCTCTCTTTCAATGCCTCTTGTTTTTTTTCCTTCTCCTCTCTTTGTCTTACTTCTTCTTCTTGTTCCTTCATTTGTGCCTCCTCTTGCTATTTTCTCGCCCTCTCTTTTTCTGCTACTTTCTTTGCATCTATGTCATGTTTAAGCTTCTTATTCCTTTTTTTTTTAGCTTCTAGTTCTTACTTTCTCTTCAATTCAATATTTTCTTGAATATCCATTGCCTTTTGGTTTCCTCCTCCTTAATTATCTGGGAGACTTATTACCTTAAATGGACTTGCTTCTTTACATGCTTCACCCGCTTTAGTGGAATTGTAAAAGTTATCGACCTTCTCTTGCTCTACCCATGAAAATGAGGCATACATCCAACTAGATCTATATTTTGCACAATATTTGGTAGCTATGCCTATAGGATCATATTGAAGATAACCCAGGTCACCAAACTTATGGCACTCTAGTTCTTTACTTTATGCTTATGCTTCTTTCAAGTTCTTTAAGTTGTATCATCCTATGTATAGTGGGAAAACTGGACATGGAAATTTATTTTCTTTTTTCAATGATCCATATAACCCTTTAGATAAATGATAACCTACCTATTTCATCACTACCTTGTTGGTAACAAACAGAGGCACAAGAGGAGGGATTATGTATGCACCAAAGGCCCTGATGAATGTCCCTTTAGGAGGTGTGAACCAATCTGCAAGGTTTGTAGAGATTCCCTTGCTTTTTTTGACATACATGGTGCTTTGGTGTAAAATAAAATTTGATATAATGTTGAAATTAATAATTTAGTGATATTGGCATATACACCTTTGTAACGTGTTTCCCATGTTAGCATACAATATACATGTATTGGCAGTACATTTTTGTCAAAGGCCCATTTCTACTCCATTCTAGGGAATTTATTCTTTCTGCATATGCCATCCAACAAATAATAAGACATGAAATTATGGTTTCTCACCCTTTGTTATGTTATTTACTCTTCCAATGTAATTCTATAATGAAATGGCTATAAGATCGACCCAATTGAAGATAGTCCCTTCGATGGCTCAAGGGTAGACCATGTAAACCCATTTTTCTTCAAAGAAATCATTGTTCTCTCTCTCATAAATTATACAACACATAGCAGTTAGGTACTGATAGACCTTCCTCGAAATCTTGGTCTTATATATACCATCATCATTTTCTCATAATTTACTTGGTTCTTGCCACAAAGACTTGAGGATTTCCTTGGTAGACTTCTTGAAACTAGCATATCATCTGCGATTCGGTTATTCTTGTGGCTTGGGAATATTATAATACATATGAATGCCATGTTCTTGATATGAAGCCAAGAGTATGAATTTTGAGCTTTAGGCTATCATGTTCTCATGGTCGATTTGTTGTACAATTTACTCTATGGTCTCAACAAAAGGAAACACAGGATATTGTGCACAAATTTTATGAAATCTATAATTCTTGATGTTCATGAAAACATCTTTGTCTTCTTCATTCTCTAGAATCTCTTTTTTATGAATTTCTTGAATATTGTATGCGATGATATAGATATTGATTTTTCAATGAAGCAATTTGTGTCCTTGAGGATTGGTACCATAAGCTTAGGATTGTTTACCACTCCTTCAATGTTACTTTTTATTGTTTCCCTTACTAGCTCTTCTCTTGTCACTAGAGGCATGCTTTCTATGGATGAAGATACACTTAGGTATGAAAGATATATTATCCCTGGCAATTCAAATTCATTCATTATAGAGAGACAAAATTAATGAAAAAAATCTTATTCTACCTCTTATTCGGCTTGTATATTCTGACTATAAAACAAAATATGCTCAATTCTTAAGTGTAGTCACATCAGACAAAGTTAATATTAAACTCTTGGCACACTCAGAATTGGTAGGTATAGAGGAATCCAAGCTAAGAGGTTGAGATGAATGGGTGTGTTAACCAAAGGCTTATGAGGATGTATGTTAGGCCCCTATACTACTAGTGTAACCCCTTATTGTTATTAGTAGAACCCCCTTATTATATTGATGTACCCATGTAGTGCCCATATTGTCACTATTGTGCCCCATAGAAGCCCACTATTGTTATTAATGTGCCCTTACATTATTATTGTTACGTCGGCTCTGATTACATTATGACCCCTTAGACTCCTATATAGAGAAAGGAGGTATTTTTCATTTGTATCATCCAAGAATTGTTCATTTATGTAATGTAAAGGAGGTTTCCCCCTCGAAGAAGGCTGAATTATTAAGGCGTTGATCTATCTTTTTTTATCTTTTCTTGAGCTGGTTTCATAACATTTGGTATCAGAGCTTTGGATTCTAGGGTTTCACTGCTCCAAACAGGTCATCATGGAATTTTTGATATAACTTTTTTTATGTGATGTTTAAGAAGTTGCAAAAAAAACACATTTTAGAAGAATTGGCGCTGAACTTTGGGTCCGAATTTCAGAGCATTTCGCGGGATATTTTCAGAGATATGATCTAAGGAAGTTGGCCTTTTTGCAGACTCCTGAATTACACTCAAAACAGGTGACCTGGGGAAAATCATCATAACTTTCTTTCTGAGCATCCGATTGAAATTTCGTAAGAAGGTACAGAAAGAGGACGGACTATAGTTTTCATTTATATATTTTTCAGAGTCAAAGGTTGAAACAGTGACACGTGGCATGTCGTACAAGTTGGATCTACTGAATTAGTCTATAATCAAGTCACTGTGGGAGATTTGGCATAACTCTTCATTGGAGAATCCAATTGGGGTTAGACTGGTGGCATTGCAAAGAGGACACAGAGGAATACTACAGGTCGCAATTTCAGAACTTAAAAATTTGAAAATACATACTTACAGTCATTTCAAGATCGTGCTCCTAAAATCAAGAAAAACCAAGATGAGGAAGTTTGATGGCAAGGATCCGGTAAATTGGATACGTCAGATGGAGCA
>APFE031750732.1:0-10277 GCA_000404065.3 Pinus taeda
AAGTGGAAGAACTTATCTGCTGAAGATTCCACATGGGAGGATGAGAATTTTATATAGAAGTATCCAGAACTACTCAAGCGTTGAGGACAACACTTTTTTTGAAGGAGAAGGGCATTTTGGGTCCCTATAATACTAGTGATTACCCCATTACTATTGTAGTTGTACCCCTTATTAATATCGTTGTGCCCCTATTGCCCCCATATTGTTATTACTGTGCCCCATAGAATCCCTCTATTGTTATTTTTGTGGCTTTATAATATTATTATTAGCTCGGCTGGATTATATTGTGACTCCTTAGACTCCTATATATAGAAAGGAGGTTTTTTCATTTGTAGCATCCAAGAATTGTTCATTTATGTAATGTAAAGGAGGTTGCCCCCTCGAAGAGGCTGAATTCTAAGGCGTTGATCTATCTTTTCTATCTTTTCTTGAGCTAGTTTCATAACATAAATTATATGTTGTTATGAGTAAGATACAGGTCCTCTTGTTGAGATGTTGTCTAACTATTCTAGGTCTTTGTCTAGATGATGACAGTACATTGATAGTGTTGTGCATATGCAATTATGTGTTTCATCAAAGCATAGGTGAGTTTTACTTTTTCAGTGCATTATAGAGTCTTGAGTGTCATGGTTCTTGTAACAAGGTCTTCATTGAGAGAGAATTGATAATTTTGAATAAGATTTGTTACATTTTATAAATGATCTAGACTTATACAGTAAGGCAACATAATATATATATAAACATAAACACAGAGATGGAATATAAATAAAGCTTCATTCCATTAATATCAAAGAACTGAAATATGATTACATACAAAATGGAAATAAACTAGCTCAGGTAATGGTAGCTTATCTATGAGAAGAGATGTGGCGGCTACATGCCTCTGAAATGTGTCACAACGAGGTTCAAGGGATTTTTTTATTATTGAACAAAAAAAGGGAAACCCTAAACAACCAAAACCCTAATCCCATGAGCTGGAACACATTAGGGGAATTTTGATGTCTAGAATGGGCCTCCTAAGAAAAATGTACAACCAAAATATAGTTTATAAGAACCAATAGGATTCAAGATAATGATGTCAACCATGGGGGATGATCCACCATTTTTGGAGTAAAAAAAGTAAAACGATTAAAAAATAATAAAATAATAAAACTACTTTTTCAACTCTTATTTTCAACATATTTCCCTAAATTTTTACTCAAATTTCGAGCTGGAGTTCTCATTGGATGCAAAATTTAATTCCTCATCCAAGGAGTACCCATGTTGCAAACTTTCAATGGACACTGCTGCACGAAAAATGAGAAATACATGAAAAAACGTGATTGATTGCAATCACGTTTTTCATGTATTTCTCATTTTTCGTGTAGTAGGGTCCATCGAAAGAATGCATCATGGGTACTCCTTGGCTGATGAATCAAATTTTGCATCCAATGAGTGTTTCCACTCAAAATTTGAGTAAACCCATAGGGAAATAAATTTAAAATACCAGTTGAAAAAATAGTTTTTTTCTTTTTTCCCTCTAAAATTTGATGATGTAATCTAATCTGATTTTATTATTTCTACTATTGTTTTATAATTTCCGTAGGAGGCCCATTTGAGACCTCAAAACTCCCAAGATTTTGTGGGCCCTTTTGGGGTTAGTTGGGAAGCCAACTTCTTGGGTCGTAACTTGGTCATATGATCTATGTTTGGTGTGTACGATGCCTCATTGGAAATATATATTCAAGTACTGTAGGATTTGCAGTAGGCTTGTGCAAGCACATGCTTGCTCCGGACCTCAAAATAACACCGTTTAGGGGGTTAAAGCAATTCCGAAAGTTCAAAACCTAAAAAATTGATAAAAATAGTAAATGTTGCTATAATCAAGGAAACTAATGAGATTGACTGAAGATCTAGGTGTAATAGGGGAGTGGCCACCAATATCCACCTAGATCAATCCTCCCCTCTTAGGAAGAAATTGTCCCTATTGCATGTAGAGCCTCCATGAGGTGAGGAAATTTCTATTGAACTTGGTCCTTGGTGAACCACTTACCTTGGTGAAGGAGTTGGCTTGCTTTGACAACTTGATATAGTTGGATCCTCTGTTAGCGAGTGTTATTGATATGTGTTTCCATGATCTTGTTAGTTGTGGCTTGTTCAATGCAACTTGGGTTGACCTTTGTTAGTGTTAGCTGCTTAGGAACGTCGAATGTTTTTAACAATGGAGGAAAGTATGGTTGCAACCGGTCCACATTGAATGTTGGGTGCAGGCCAAGGAAGAGCGGAATGTTGAGCTCAAAGGAAATTTCCCCTATAGCCTTGGTGATGGTGTACGACCCATATCAGAGTGAGCGAAGCTTGTGGTGGGGCCCAACAAGGCGCTCCTTCTGCAAATGTAACCAAATTTGTCGCCCACCTGGAACTTATGTGACACCTGATGTTGATCATGACACTACTTAGCATTGGCTCTATATAATATGTCATGGACCAACTGATAGATGTGTTGAATGCGCTCAATGATTTTCTTACCCCAGTCATCTTTAGACTAGGCATGAGCCAAATCTTCCTGAGTAGCGACATATAGTATAGCCACATCGATGGGACATAGTGGCTGGAATCCAAATCCCACCTAAAAGGGGTTGTGGCCAGTTGAGCTATGGAGAGCTCTGTTGTAGTTGTGTTGGACATAGGAGATGATTTCATCCCATGTGTATGGGTGCTTCGAGTTGTACATGCGCATAATGTGCACGATCATCATGTTGACAACCTCTGTTTGGCCATCAATTTGGGGGTGGAAGGTCATGAACTTAGTGAGTTTAGTATCCAACATCGACTAGAGGCTTAACCAAAATGTACTCAAGAACCTATTGTGCCAATTGATGAGCACCAGTATTGCAACAAGAATGTTGCAACTTCTGGGGCTACCAACTTTACTTCATCAACCTGGGGTTCATACAAACTTGGTGGTGACAGTGTTGTATACACAAATAGATGTAATGGGTTCACTCTTTGTCACTGCTGAGTTGGGGCGATAGACCACTAGGGTTTCTCAAACCAACCTTCTATTGATTTAGAAGAAGTTTGATTACCAATTGAGAAAGAAGAATTTTACCATAATTGAGAGGATTGAAATTCTACGTACTGCAATAATGAAAGACTGAATTGAGAGGATTGAAATTCTACCTAGTGTAGTGATGAAACACTGAAATAGATGCCTAAAACACACAAATCATCTAGCTATTTGTTAAGATACCTTACTTCAAAAGAATTCTAATTTAGCACATGTGAAATCCTAACTAACCTAAGCATGAAATCTGATCTAAACAAGCACTTAATTGCTGTGCACATGAATAAGCATAACAACCTTTTTATTTTTGTCTTTTTGTGAAAACATGAATGCTAATCTTTCTTGGTTGCATGGCAGGTGGGATAGGTGTGGAGGGATATGAGTGTGACGGGTCAAATGGCTTGGGAGGCAAGGAGTCTTCTCCTAGCTTTCGTGATGCATTTTTCACAAATCGGGCTCAAAATAGGCCACTACAAGTTTTCCTACAAGATGTCCTAGTTCACCTACAAGATCCCTTGTTTTCCTATAGGAACAGGCTGAAAGCATAAGGGATGATTTGCACAGTGGTATGGAGATTAAGGAAGGTGAGTGATGGAAGGAATAAGGCAAGGACGTATTTGGAACTCACTTAGAACTCAAACCGAAGCTCTATGATGGTTGGATTTGCTCAACAAGCATGACAAGTTGTCCTTGTGAAATGATAACTCGGAATGAGAATTTAGTGGCCTTTGGCGATCATGGGTGGGTATGATTTGGTTGAGCCTGATGATATGAGGTTTTCCTGTAATATTGAAACTCCTGCATCATACACATCATTGTTGGCATTTATCCATAAATCATCTCAAAACAAGAAGAGTTTACAGTGATGTAAGAGAACAAAATTTGCATAATTTATTTGCCAAGTTCATGCAGGGAAATTATGAAAGCAACGTGAAATCTAATACAAAAATTAAGACATCAGAAATTACAACTACAACTTATATTCTAAAACTGAAAGATGTTGACTTAATGAGCAGAAAAACCCTAAATTCATAAGAAACCATAATTTTGTCTTGTTGGGGTTGAATGGGAGTTCTTCCTCAAACCATGGTCCCTGAAGGGAGGAATGAAGTAAGATCCACCTTTTATCAGCGTTTTTGAATATTTTCTTGTCTCTGTAATGCTACTACTAAAGCTAGGCACAAATGGAAGAAAACTAATCGAATTTACCAATACTTGCAATGTAATAACACCAAAACCAATTTAACAAGTAATCTATGAAATAGCCTAAGGATACAAGTATAGTAGAGGAACCTCTGCTGCTAGGGTTGGGTCCTAACCTAAGATCTTGAGCCCTCCAATTCAACTCAATGCTAAATCAAGAGAATATTGGTCAATTTCAGTAACATATAAAACAATACTTAACAATGTTTGGTCACAATCCTTCAGTTCGAAAACTGTTTAGCTATTTTGCATAAAAAATCCAAATCCTAATGAGGGTCTAGGCCTCTTTATTTATACACCTGAAGTTTCTAACAAATTCCTTAAATCTAGTGAGGCTTGGCTCCCAATCTCGAGATTAATTGGTTCTTAACTATCATTGGCTTGGCTGCCAATGATCCTTATGACTCAGCTGCCTGTAACTCCACGCTAGTGTCATTTAATTGATGGATCTTCAAGTGGGTGAGGATTTAATAAGGGAGATCCATCTCCTATAATATCTCCTTCCTGTCTCATTCAATTTCCTGCACCCTAGTTAACCATAATTTTTTCCCAAAAACCTGCAATTAATGCACATTAGACCACTAGACATAACATCTTACTTTTACTCACCTCATTAAGCAAAATATAATTAAGACATGTAAAGAATTATGAGAAAAGTTGATTCTAATAAGTTTGGAGGTGTATTAAGGTCCATATATTTTACCCAATGATGAGCCTCATCACCGATATGAGATAATGAACTATGGGATCCAAAAGTGTACCCACACTCGTTCAAAGAAGAGCTTAGTAGTGGCTTTTGTTGTGATACTCTTCTTGCAGGTTGCCATAATGGCCATCTTAGAGAATATGTCAATGACCACGAATGCAGTCGTTGCCATGCTTAGTAGAAGGAAGGCCTGACATGTAATCTATGGAGATGTATTCCCAAGGAATACTAGGATTAGGAAGAGGAGTATATATGCATTTCTTCTTGATAGTATGTTTAGCAATGGTGCAAGAATTGTAGAATCTGATATACTTCTCGACACCCTGTTGAAGGTTCGGCCAATAAAAATACTTCTGCAGCACTGCCACTGTTTTCTCTACTTCGAAATGTCCATCGACCCAATTGTAGTGCGCCTCCCAAATCCTCTTGGCATGCTCACTTGAAGGAACACAAAGGTGTCTGAGGTGGCATAATAGTACACCCTAGAGGTGAAAATATGGAACTTGCTTTCTTTCCAGGAGCATCTGGTATGTGTTGTCAAATTCTAGATCACTCTTGTAAAAATATGACCACCCCAAAGTCTCGTGACCATAAGAGTCGAGCACAATGGCCAAAACCATAACCGGTCGTCGACATAGACATTCTACAATAGTATTGGTGCTTCCCTTCTTGTACTTGATGTACAAATGGAACTATTACAGATATGTGGACCATTTTTGATGGCAATCGTTTTGTAACTTTCCTTGTGTCTGTATCAACTGAAGGGGTCGGTGGTTTGTGTGGATGACAGTTTCCTTCCCCATAATGTAATGCTTCCATTTTCGGCAAGCCTGCATAATGGAATACATCTCTTTTTCATAAGTGGGATAATTTAAGACTGTATCTGAAAGTGTCTCACTGTGGTATGCCATCAAATGCCTTTGTTGGGTAAGAACTACACCAATGGCATAGTCAGAGGCGTCTATCTCAATTTCAAATGATTCCTACAGGTCTAGTAATGTGAGCACTGGTGCAGAGCATAGGTGATGCTTCAACTCGACAAATGCCTTTTGCTGGGATTCAGACCAAAATAATTTTTTTTTCACTCCACCCTTGGTGACTTGATTCAAAGGCCAAGTGACACAAGAGAATCTCAACACGAACCTATGATAAAAATTGGTAAAAACTAGAAAGTTGCAGAGCTCTCTTAGAGTGGTTGGGGTTGGCCAATCCTGAATAACTTGTATCTTGGTTGGGTCCACATGCACACCCTGCTCATCAATGATGTACGCAAAAGATTGAACCTGGGTCATACTAAAAGTTCATTTCTCCAAATTGGCACACAATTTGTTCTATCATAGGGTTTGGAGGACCTATAAGATATGGTGTATGTTCTCTTCTCAACTCTAGTTGAAGATTAGGATGTCATCCAAGTACACTACCATGAATGAGTTGGTGAAGGGTTGTAATATGTCATCCATCAACCACATGAAGGTTTTGGGGGCATTTTTTAACCTGAGAGGCATGACCAACCATTCGAAAAGACCCTCCTTGGATTTGAAGCCAGTATTCCACACATTAGAGGGTTTAATTGGTACTTGGTGATAACTGAACTTCAAGTAAATCTTGTTAAAATATTTGGCACCCTTGAGCTGGTCCAAAATGTGATCAATCCATGGGATTGCATACCTATTATGGACAGTGATCTTATTAAGTGCCCAATAGTCAATATAGAGCCTCCAGGTTCCATCCTTCTTCTGTACCAACACGATCAGGCTCCCAAAGGGTGATGAACTTGGCTTGATGTCTCGTTTCTGCAATAACTCTTGACTATGCCTCTTAATCTCATTATTCTCTAGAATAAAGCATCGGTATATTGGTCCATTGGATAACAATGAACCCAAGGTCATATCGATGGATTGCTTGGCTTGACATTGTAGGGGTACTGCTATGGTTGAGGCGAAGATGTCCCTATATTCTTCCACGACCTTGTCCATCTTCTGTTTTCATTAAGATGAGCCCTATCTAGAGGTCCTGGAGGTGGAAAAATCTTCTTCTTGCCCTGAGGGTGAATCATAAGGAAGACAAATTCCTCGGTATGGGAAATGATCTTACTTCATTTCTTCGCAGAGATGAAAGAGATGGAAGTAGGCAGTGCTACCTCTGCTATCCTGTATAACTTATTTCCAAAAGTAATAATAATAGTGCGAGGCTCAGATTCATACACAACACGACACTTCCACAAGTATGGTTATCCCAATAATACATCACAAACTTCAAGAGGAGAAACATCACACATTACCTAATCTATGAAGGGCTTGATGTTGTAGGGAAGGCGACATTACTGGTTGATGTAGAGATCTCGTCCTTGGGGAATCCACCCGATGGTGTATGACTGTTAGTATGGTGTGGTCGGTAAGCCCAACTATTTCACGACCTATGTTGAAATGAGGTTATTTTGGCTCCCGTTGTTGACAATGAATTGCTGCGTAGAACTGTTCACCCACATCTATGAGTGGAAGAGGTGCTCCCCCTCCTCTGGATCCTCAGGTTCAATCTTCTGGACATTGGTGGTGGCAATGGTGGCACTGGGTTCTACATCAACAATATACTTCCCTTTTTCATTCCCCTTATCGGGTTTTGACACAGAGTTAGAGCATGCATATCATTCGAAAGCCTTAAGCTCGACCACTAGTGACTGCTTTGCTCGACACTCATGTTATTAGTGGGGCTCTTATGGAATTCACAACGTTTTTTGGTGTCCTTATTTTTCTTCATGGTGTTTTTCTTTTCTTGCGGCTTTAACGGCCTATCCTGGGTCACCTTGCCTTGTCTTTGTCATTTTTTTTATAGTTTGGGGCCGCCTTTCCCTTACTTCGGATTAGTAGATCTAAAGTCTTGCTTCTTCTGTTTAAATTTTTTCTCGATCTTAACAGTGTATTGATAGGTGACACCAAGCAAGGAGATGTCCAGGAACTCCATCTCATCTTGCATGTACTTGTGTAGACATTCATGATACTTTAGTACAAAATTCCACTCAAGATCCTTGATACCCAACTTTGTGTGAAGGGTATGAAAAATATTTGTGAACTTCGGCACATCTTGGTCCCTTCCCTGCAACAACATGGTCCACTTTATGTATTTATCTTCATAGCTCTCGATAAAGTAATACTGCTCCTTGGTGGCATCTCGTAAAGAATTCCAAGTGGGTTCAGATGAAAATGGTGAGGGTTCCCTCTCATCCCTCTTCTCATAGTAGGATTCCCACAAGTCCTTGACATTGGGGGCAACTTTAAGAAGTGCAAAAGTAATCTTTTTCCCTATTGGAAAAATCATGAACCAAAAAATATCCTTCTAATAGATTTAACCATTTATCTACGACATCTGCATCTATATGGCCTTCAAATATGGGGATGTCAAAGTTGACTTGTACCTTAAAGGGGCTGGCGCCTCTAGAGTGCTTGTTGTATGAATATGCATCGTTTGTGGGTAGTCGTTGAAAGATCTGGGAAAAGTTGTCCATCATTGTGTTCCTTTGTTGCTCAAGGGCTTCTTCAAGCAATATTTTGAAAGGATCTCCTGCTCTCTTTGTTGACAATAATACTGAGAGGGGGGGTGAATCAGTATTATCTAATTCTTTTACCAAATCTTTCTTATTTATATTGAATTATTGTTGCATATCAGTACCATAAAACAATGAGCATGAACAAGAAAAACAGACAGTCACATCAAAGAACACCAGATATAAGGTGGAAACCCAATGTGGGTGAAAACCACCTGCTGCAATATGTCTCTACCTTCTTTCAAATTAGAAACTCCTTTTACAATGGTCTTGTACTGGTGCAGTCCTTTACCAGTACGCAGGCTGCAACCTGCAGAGAGCTACACTCTCTCTCGTTTTCCAGTCTCTCCTGGAAGGGAGCTACAACCACCTACTTCTTTTCTTTCAAGGACCACTTTTCATAAATTTTCAAACTGGATCCATATACATCATATGATCATCAAGTACATGTAAATTATACAGTCAGCTGCAATAACCAGATCAGCAATAACAGAACAGAACCCAGAACACCTTATCAACAAGAAAAATTCAACCAACAGAAGATCTTAACACAGATACGCGGTTTTTATTTTTACTGGCCTGCGTTGCTACACACTTCACCCTCTGCCTCTCTGCATACACCCGCAGAGATCCTTCTGCTGAACAGCGTGGCCACGCACTGCTCCTTTCACTGATCTGCGTACAGTACGCACCCAATGGCACTATCGCGTTGCGTACTTTCCCAGCAAGTACGCACCCAAAATAATAATCGCGCCGCATGCTGCTACAGAAGGCACACATCTGAACCACTGTTGCCCTGCGTACCCACGCACTGAACCTTCAGCGCCTCTACGTACCCACGCACAGAACCTTCGGCTCCTCTGCGTACACACGCACTGAGCCTTCGGCGCCTCTGTGTACCTTGGACTAGGGCTGAAATAACCTCAGATGCTCAGATCTGAACTTGTGCTCAAGAGATCACCCTTCGCAGATTTGCTTCTAACCTCTCCTTTATAGATCAATCTTTTAAGAACCGAGAACCCAATAAATCAGATCTTAAGATATTCAAAAGATGCACAAGCCAAATGATCTCCTTTGCTTTATATAGTCAAGCTCTTCCCCAAATCAAGGATCATGGGGCTCAATACCACGGACTAAAACCATGATAACCCAATACTGTTGGCTAAATACCATGAGAAACCCCACGTGTGGGCGCTTAACTGCCTTGGAATGTGTGCACTGGGGTACGCACCTCATGGATGGGTAATCCGCGTATTTGGACGCGGTCCCTGCTTGGCATGCCTGCGGGTACGCACCTCCTGAACTGTCCTCTGCGTACTTCTTTATTTTTATCAAAATGAGAGCCATGCCATGGGTGTTGCCATCAAGTACAACATACATCTGAAACATATAATCATGTCAGAACCATAATGCCAACAATCTCCCCCTTTGGACTTGATGGCAACCTCAAAATCTTCAGCTTCATTCTCCCCCTTTGACATCAAGGGCAAAGGGTTATGCTCCCCCTAAGAACATGCTCCCCCTGAATGTGAACCAGATCTGCAATGAAGAACCATAATCCACCATGAAAGAGATAGAGACATATTGCAACTACTTCCAAGATCTCCTTCTACACATCCTCCATAATGCCAACAATGCATTATATGCTCCCCCTGAACCTGTACGGACAACCATCAAAAGAGATTCAACATGATGATGCATCAACAACCCCAGCTTGTGCCTGAGGTATTCAAAGGCCTCCCTGGGCAATGGTTTGGTGAGAATATCATCAACTTGTTCCT
>APFE031750732.1:14134-26246 GCA_000404065.3 Pinus taeda
CAGAGAGCTACAACTCTTTCTCGTTTTCAGTCTCTCCTGGAAGGGAGCTACAACCCCCTACTTCTTTTCAAGGACCACTTTTCATAAATTTTCAAACTGGATCCATATACATCAAGTACATGTAAATTATACAGTCAGCTGCAATAACCAGATCAGCGATAACAGAACAGAACCCAGAACACCTTATCAACAGAAAAAATTCAACCAACAGAAGATCTTAACACAGATACGCAGTTTTTCTTTTTACTGGCCTGCGTTGCTACGCACTTCACCCTCTGCCTCTCTGCGTATACCCGCAAATCTCCTTCTGCTGAACAGTGTGGCCACGCACTGCTCCTTTCACAGATCTGCGTGCTGTACGCACCCAATGGCACTATCGCGCCGCATACTTCTCAGGAGATACGCACTCAAAAGAATAATCGTGCCGCGTACTTTCACAGCAGGTACGCACCCAAAAGAATAATCGCACCGCGTGCTGCTACAGAGGGCACACACCTGAACCACTATCGCCCTGCGTACCTACGCACTGAACCTTCGGCGACTCTGCGTACCCACGCACAGAACCTTCAGCACCTCTGCGTACCCACGCACTGAACCTTCAGCGCCTCTGCGTACCTTGGACTAGGGCTGAAATAACCTCAGATGCTCAGATCTGAACTTGTGCTCAAGAGATCACCCTTCACAGATTCGCTTCTAACCTCTCCTTTATAGATCAATCTTTTAAGAACCGAGAACCCAATAAATCAGATCTTAAGATATTCAAAAGATGCACAAGCCAAATGATCTCCTTTGCTTTATATAGTCAAGCTCTTCCCCAAATCAAGGATCATGGGGCTCAATACCACAGACCAAAACCATGATAACCCAATACTGTTGGCTAAATACCATGAGAAACCCCACGTGTGGGCGCTTAACTGCCTTGGAATGTGTGCACTGGGGTACGCACCTCATGGATGGGTAATCCATGTATTTGGACGCGGTCCCTGCATGGCATGCCTACGGGTACGCACCTCCTGAACTGTTCTCCTGCGTACTTCTTTATTTTTATCAAAATGAGAGCCATGCCATGGGTGTTGCCATCAAGTACAACATACATATGAAACATATAATCATATCAGAACCATAATGCCAACACTCTTGTCCTTCTTTTCTTTGCCATGGGAGGTCGCCGGGGTTTTTCTGGTCTTGCAAAGGTTCAACCAGTTCGAGCCCTCACTACTTATAGTTTGACCTCGTTGGGGACATGCCAAAAAAATAGAGAAAGAGAAGACTGCTATGATATCAATGATCAAAACTTATATAGGAACACAACAAAATATAAATATAAACATAAACACATAGGTGTAGCGGAAATAAAACTTCATTTCATTAATATCAAAGAATTGAAATATGCTTACATATAGAATGGAAATAAACTAGCTTGCATGATGGTATCTTATCTCTAAGAAGAGATGTGACGACTACATTCCTATGAACTGTGTTACAAGGAGGCTCAAGGGCCTTTTTATTATTGAACAACAAAAGGGAAACCCTAAGAAACCAAAACCCTAACTCCAGGAGATGGAACACCAAGGATTTGTGGGTGCGTTGGGGTTAGTTAAGAAACTAACTTCCGTGGGTCATCACTTGGTAATATGATCTCCATTTGGCATGTATGCTACCTCATTGGAAATATCTGTCTGAGTACTATAGGATTTGAGGCACATGGGCCCATTGTGGACCTCAAAAAACATCGTTTAGGGGGTCAAACAACTTTGGAAGTCTAGGACACGAAAAATTGCTAAAAATAGGAAATGCTTCTATAATCAAGGACACTAATGAGACTGAATAGAGGTATAGGTGGAAAAGACGGGTGGTCACCAAGATCCACTTGGATCAGTAAATGAATACTACTTTTTTTCTTTTGGAGATGTAAATAATTACCAATTTATTTGATACTAAAAACTTGACTCCCAACAGGGTTGGTAAGAGGAGGGGTTATCCTATCACCACCATGAACAAAACGAGATTAGATTTGCATGGGGATAGGGTATTTCATCTAATAATCAAGCTGAATATTTACCATTATGGCAAGGTCTAGAATGGGAAACCACAATTAAAATCTCTAAGATTTTGGTTTTTAGTGATTCAATTCTTGTGATTTAGCAAGCTGAAAAAGGCACAAAAAACTATAATTCCTCCCTTCATTCAGTTCTTGGTAGGATTATTCTGCAAACACATAAATTTGATCACATTTAGTTCTATAATGTATATATAAATTTTAACTCTAAGGCAGATGAAATGTCCAATAAAGGAATAACATTTGTTCAAGGAACAATGGAATTAGATTCAAGTTCAACATTTACCAACCAATCCCATGAACGGTTTGAATCAAAACAAAATTCATATAAACGATATATCTGACCATCTCCATAAAGAAATATCCTTTAGAAGCAAATTTGAGGAAATTCTAGCATACTCAAGCATCGATAACAGTGACATCCTTCGTCCCCTTGAGATTTGGAAGATGGTACAATAACGACCGTCGTTAGTGTAGAATATAGGTGGAGTATATATGTTGCATGGAGAGAAACACCTCGAGCACCCAAGTAGTACATGGCATAAACTTGTGGAGAAAGGCTCATAATCCAATAATAGGATTATGGTGGAGGCAAATGATTTACTGGTTTTTTCATATGAAAAGGGCCTTAATTCTCCTTAGCCTTTCCACTACGTTTTCCCCTTGACATTCAATTCAAAACATTCGTAGGGAGGTGTTATAGCCCTGGTTATTTTCTACTTCTCTATGCAATGTAAATATTTGATAAAAAAATGGGCTGAGTCGAGGGACATAGATTTCAGAGGCTGAGGATGTTACTTGCTTGGAATGGTTAAGGTTTCATTGCAGTAGGAAATATGATTTTTTTTTATAGCCATTGGAGGTTGGTTGGTTTGTCCTAAATGGACTAGCTTCTGAATTAATGGAGTGGAAGGAGAAGGAAACGTTCTATGCTTGTTTTGAAAAATTTGACAAGGCAAAAGGATGAAAATTTATGAAGCATGGGCTACACAGGCAACTAGAAAAGGAAAAAGTCAACCACATAGAATAGATAGCATGGGAAGAATCATGATGGATAGGAGCAAGCTAGAAAGGAAGCACATTTGAATAGATGGAGGTGTGAGAGACAAGAGGGAACACTTCCTAGAATATACTACTGGCTGCGAAATTGGAGACCCAACTTGTGGATTAACAAGTGAGGGGGATCTCTGCGTTTCCTAGGAAACGAAGAAAATAATCCAGGAAGGGTCGACAACAAAGATAACATCTTAAATTTTTACAATAAAGAAAAACAGCTGGGACATTAGATTTCGGTTGGCAAGAAGGCATGAAAAAATTCTCTCAGGCGATGAACAACAGCCTCTTGATTCCTTGTTAGCCGGAGGGTGGAGATGGTTTTCTCTAGAGTCCCCACGGGGGCTTCACTCAACGAGCCTCTGACATAGCATGTGCATTTGTGATATACTAAAAAATACCCTTAAGTTGAATACTTATTGGAAAATACCTCTAAAAATCATTTTATTTAACCCCCTACCAATACAAACCCAATACACCTCCCCAATTAAAAAAACTGCTACTTTCACTAGATATTGTAGTTATCCATTTTTCATTAACATTTTTTTATACCACTTTATATTTTTTTCACTAACTTTGAGCTCCATTTTTTTATACACAACATATAAAAACCCTTTACCCCCTATTATATGCTAGATATATTATGTTGTTTTTTACTCAATATATATCTCCCAATATGAATGCACATGGTATGGTATTTCTCCCCTAGTGAAGCCCTCGTGAGAGGCCCTTGATGGTTGGGGTGGAGGATTGACCCTTGGATTCCTGAAAGGAGGATTTTCAAATGCCTTCTTGTTGTGTTGGTTTACAGTGGGTTATGGAGTCCCCAAGATGGGTGGAACCACTGTGTTATAATGGAAGGGTGGAGATCTGTATCTTTAGACTCCCTTGACATTCTAGGATGGATAATCAATCTATGGATGCCCTAGTATTTACTAGTTGTTAAATAGCTGAAGTGTGGAGGTAATAGGCCTCTAGATCCCGATGCTTTGTTGACTGCTAAATAGTTGGTGGGTGGAGGTGGGAGAACCTTTGGAGTCCCTGTTTCAGCTAGCAGTTGGAGTTTGATCCCTTGAGAAAAAACCACCTCGGTCTCTGGAATCTGGCTTGGGGGTGACAACTAAAAGTAAGAATTGGTTGCAACTTGTATATGGTTGGGTGGGGACTTTATGTCCTAGACTTAGTTTCCAAACCTCAATTTGGCTCAAGATAAGTTTCCTTCATGTGTAAACATGTGTCATGGAATTTATGTTTATACTATTAAGCTCATTTTGTATTGTTTTCATGAAAGATGCATGGTTTTTCTATGGTTAAAGGAACAAGGCTCTGATAAATGGTTCATTATGGAAATGGTTCTACACTAATGTGCTTAATGCAGGGAAATATATCCATACGTATCTATTTTAGTGTTGTATGCAGAGAATGGTTACAATTGTGCTATTGGAGTGGGTAATCACTGGGCGTAGGTATAATGAATTGTGTAAATTCGATTAAACCTTGAGCTTAACAAATGAGATGAATAATGGTGGCTCAAAACCACCAAGGGGTTTGTACAAGGAAACTTGTGTCATCCTCATAGCGCTAGTAAATTCATTGGTGCAACTGGTTTAATGAGGTGCATAGACCTCATAGAAATGAATGCATGGAAAATGTCATACTATTAGTTGTATGCAAGAATGAGAATACACAAAAATGGAGGAAGTATATATATACATATAAACATCACTAAATTATGAGTTGAGATTATGGGTTTAATGCATGCGAATCATAGCCACAACTATGTGCAAATTAATTCTATTAGGTTAATGGTGTAGAGACAAAACCATGTATTTGGATATGGCACTGTAATGTTTAATTAGCCATAGATTGGTTCTAAGCGATCTAGGCCCAAGAATAAGTGTATTGAAATATACATGTATATTTTTTATATGATATATTATATATATATATATATATATATATATATATATATATATATATATATATATATATATAATATATTATATATATATATATATATATATATAAAGTGACAATGAGCACTAGGGATTAAGGTCAGGTATGGTCCGATAGGGACCGGTGTAAACGCCGAAGTTTGGGGCTTGTATGTGTTGAGTTAGAGGCTTAAGCCTTGAGGGACAAGATGTAAGCCCATATATCCACGTCTCATCATTGAGGGTGAAATTCGGTTCAATTGGATGATGAATATTGTCCCACAAAATCAACGGTCAGGAGTAATAGCTCCCCCCCCCCAATCCCCCTCTGTGACATCAACAAGAGGAGGGGAAAGTCCCACTTAGATTGAGACTGTTGATTGAGCCATGGGAGATTGATGACCAAGAAATTGGAAGGGCCTCCTCCCCTACTTAGAACTATGATGCAAAAACAAAATAACGGATCCCCCCTTGTGACGTTAGTGAGGGAGGGGGGATGAATTATTTTGTGTGAGTTGTCAGATATGGCTACTGAGCAGGAACCATTGGATTATTTCGCTAGAACCATGAGGAAAATCCAAGATAGTGAATCCTCCCCCCTATGACGTTAGCGAGGTGGGGGGGGGGGGTCTACTATTGAATAAAAAACCATTTGATTCAATAGTTTATCATGGTCTGTCAGATTGAAAAGGGTTTATATCTATATCTATAATCTATATCTATCTATTCTATCTATCTATCTATCTATCTATCTATCTATCTATATTATATATATATATATATATTATATATAATATATATAATATATTATATATATATATATATATTTATATCTGTGTGTGTGTGTGTGTGTAATACACCCACATGAAGGGGTCGGGATTAGAACAGGGAATAAGGTAATGGTACCTGCCATGTGGATTGCACCACGTGGGTGCCACGTGGCAGAGATAGGAGACACAAGTAAATCAATAAAACTTTGAAAGGACATAATTTACAATTTTGCAGTCCAAATTGGACATATTTTATATCGCTAGAAAAGTCTCGTTGAGACAAATATGATTAAGGCATCCAAATTGAGTTTTGGGGAACTAAGAAGAATAATTTTTACCCCGTTTCTCTAATTGCATGAGGGAATTTGGGTTAACATATAGAGAAAACTCCCAAGGGTAAGGGGGTGTGTGTACATGAGGTTCACATGAACATGGTAGATTTGCAATGAATATCTTTGGAATGGTGCTTTAGGGGTTGTGGGAATTATATATTTTGTGTAATATCTCTTCTAAGGAGTTAGGAAAATCCATAGAGGAGAGAGAACACTAGGGGGAAGGAACAAACTCGTGCTTTGAAGAGCTTTGTCGCTTCGAGGATTAGAAATGGTTGGAAATGATGACGAGGCTCATAATCAACTACATAAGAGATTGAACACAATCCTAGATTGGTTATCAATGAAAATTGAAGGATTGATGTAGGCAGTGATGAGGAGGATCAAATTGGATGAGAAAAGGATGCAAATCAAGATGAAACTATTGGAAATGAAGTATATTTTTCTAGAAGGAACAATTGAAAAAATGGAGTTGGAATGCAAGACATAAATCGATGCAATGGAGATAAGGTTGAATGAGATGGAAGAGGAATTTGATAAAAGGCATTAGGAAAAGGACACATCAATTGAGTCTAGTGAGCATCCAGAGAAAAGGTGGGTCAAACTAAACTGGGAACATCATAATGAAGGCCAAGAATCTGTGCTTTTAGTTGAATCTCTCGTAGAGGAACCATATTATGTCAGTTAGTTTATTAAAAATTAGTTTTTTTGTATTCTCTATAAATATAAACTGACAGTAGGAGCCTTTTTTAGAGTCTACATAAGGTATATGTACTGAATTGTTGATATAAAGAATTGTAGGCATATTTGTCTACATTTTCGAATGAAGAATAAAATGTCTCTGAAGAATAGTCTGAACTTTGTAAGGGACCTAGGCAAGATTCCAATTTTTTGATAATATAATTAACCTATTTGTCCCTTTAAAAAAATACATTGAATCACAACATTAAATTCATGTAAGTTTGTACATTGAATCAAATGGGTATAAACACTTTTGTAAAATATGGTTCCTAGAATTTGAATAATGATGGATAAAATTTGACCCAAATTTATATGTTGGTGTTTTGATGTAAGTCGTATTCATCAACAATCAACATCACAATTATGGATCAACCACATAAAATCCTTGTCATCGAAGTCCATTTTCTAGGCCACACACCATTAGTATCATAGTTGGTCACAAGCATTACAGGGTATCTCTATTCTCGGATCTTCGTCTTTCATGGTTATGGGTCATTAACAAACCCACACTTCATCGAAGTCCATTTGCTATGATGCACATTGTTAGCATCATAGTTGGCCACACACATTACATGGTATCTCTATCCTTGGATCTTCGTTTGTCATGGTTATGGGTCATCCACAAACCCACACTTCATCAAAGTCCATTTTCTACGCCGCACACTATGAGTATCACAGTTGGTCACAAGCATTACAGGGTATCTCTATCTTAGGATCTTCATTCATCACGGTTATGGGTTAACCACACAAAACCCTTCTCTTCAGTGGCTCTTCATATTCAAAGGCTTCTCAGGAGGGAACTTCATGCAATGGCGGCCATTATTTCTTAAGGATGGAGGAATGATCCGAATGGAAAATGGCATCCACCTATGGTATCTATCCACCCATAGTATTCATTCGCCCATGGAATTTACCCTTGGTATTGTAAGTGACATCGGCCTATAGTATTCATTCACCCATGGTATTTACCCACCCACGGAATTTACCTGTGGTATTGCGACAAAAAAAGGCTATAAGTAACAAGTCACATTTTGTAAAAGGACAGATTGTCCACCACAATGTAGCCTTTACAGTTATTATCTCTTTTAATAAAAAAAAAAGGTTCTTTGTGGTTTTGTTATTTTGTGTTCTTCTCTTTTCTTCTGGCATTTCAATTTTTCAGATCTTGGGGGCCTCCCCCCTTAAGATCCATTTCAATTTTTTAGATCTTGGGGACCTCCCCCCATGATCCAGACCATCGTTTTTAAAAACAAATCAAGGAAGAGGTTTTTGAAATTAAATATGAAATGTAGTGGATTTGTGTGATGATATTTATGTGTATATTAAATAGTGTGACCTACTTGAAACTTTAGATGTGTTTATCATCACCACTTCACATACATTAATATGTAGTTTCCTCTTTTCTTTGACTTTACTTAATTGATACATTATTGTTATTTGAGGGCATTTTGGTTACAAGAGTGACTTGGTTGGTTGAAAAAATCACTTTATATTATGTGATCTAGACTTTTCATTAATCATAGTTTGATTATTTCTTGGTGTGTACATAGAACTTTTATGGCTTATGCTTCTATATCCTTGATGCCATGGAATATTGAAAAGGAACATATTGTGACATGATAAAATATATTATATTATATGATGTTGTTGATGGTTTGTAAAGTGTTATGAAAATTACCATAGGTGCACATGGGCTCTGGATTCACTTAACATATGTAGACCCAAGACGAGGATGGGTTATGTATTTAATTGAAATGTATATGACAATACTTATACTTTATTCATGATTATTTGGTAATGTTGTTTGATATGTTTGTATCTAAATGTATGTAGAGATAAAGAAACCTTTTCCAAATAAGCTTACACATGGGAAAAGGGCTACATGAAAAGCTGTGAAATGATGAGTATGATCAAGGAGATGAGGTTTTGATTGCCATTCTTTCCTACTAGCCTCCTTTCCATTTAATAAGTTGAAAATAATTTGTTATGTTTTTTCTTTGGGGTTACACATTGTTGTAGGGATGACCATGGATTTGGTCACTTACATGGTGAGGATGAATAATAAGTTGTCAATTTTTATTCCTTGATGATAATTAGTCTCTCAGTAGTGATGAATGAGTTCGGTTAGTTGGGTCCTAACCATGATAGTGTTCCCAAACATTGTACAACAATACTTCAAGAACATGTGTGAACATGATACTTTTGGTACATATTTGTAGGCAGTACTTGAAGGGAATGTAGGGGCATGGTACCCTTGGTATCATGCACTTGAAGAATTGTATAGGTTATGCCTAGATATTGATGCAAGGTATCAAAGAGTTGTAGTGAAAATATCTATCTTTTGGAACCAAATTCTTAAAGGCTTTGAGTTATTTTGGTCTCACAGTTAGTATCAACTTTGATTCAATTTATGTATACTTTGGAGAAATGTAGCAATTGACATATGAGTTTTATTTTAGCATGGGAAAATTAATGAACTTGAATAATAGGTTTTATTTATCATATAGACATACATATTTTTGTAAAACAAAAACATAACTTACTTTTATAAAAGGAAGTGGAAACACATATATAAATGTGTAAGTAAATGGGAAGAAACCAATTTTAACTAAATATAAGATAAGAATTTTATCTTAGAAATTTCCAAGATAAACCCTTAAACACCAAAGATATTCAAGAAATTCACCATAAGAAACACAAGAACATAGAAAAAAGAACCCATAAGGTAGGGTAACACCGTTTAACACTCCTTTTGGAAGGAATTAATCCATAAGACATGCTTGGTAGAAGACACTGTAATTCAACACACATCCAATGCAATGATACTCATATGTATTATTACTTTTTCATGAGTATTCCTAAAGGTCTTATGTCAAATAACCATTATAATTATATTACTTTTTTTTAATTACCAAGTATACCTATTCCATTATTATGGACACATTACATTCATTATCCCCTTGGGTATAACCTCCATTGGTGCCCCATATTGTATTTCCTAGGTATATTACACCCCTGGTGGGGGTTCAGGGGCAGTATTCTTGAAGAAATTTTTTTCCCTGGAAAAAATCCATATAAAATATTGTAATTTCATAGTCAATTTGGATAACTAATTATTATGTCACAAATATGATAATATAACTATGTTTCCACTTTTTACCATAGAAGTTAATCCTTTTTATGAGGACATTGTATTATGGCTATGTGTTGTGAGAGAGAGTTGTAACTAAGAGAGGATATTGTGAGAGACTGAAGAGGAGGCTATGTCAATGTGTTGTAGGATTTATCCTTTTATTTTGATGGATGGAATAAATGAAGTATTAGTTGTTTCTCCACAGATGTAGTCCATATTGGGTGAACAGAATATATTAATGCCTTTCATATATTGTGTCCTTTTCTTTTCTATTTCTGCATTCATTTTGTTTTCTATTTCTCTAAAATCCTATTCCTAATATCATCAAGGGAGTATATTCTATAGCCTTTTGTAAATAATAATATGTAAATGTACTTGCCTTGCTATATAAAACTAGGAATTGACATTTACAATTAGAATATCTAAAAATTTCTGATAGAATTATCACTTGTTTTAAGAATTGAAATCGTTATTTAGATCCCTCAACATATGCTTTATGATCAAGATAATATCTATATGGAACTTGTTTTTAGCACCTAAGGAAAAATATAGAAGCAAAATTTGTAATTTAAGGATGATTGTGCCTTGTAGAGACTATATTCATGAATGACCGCTAGTTACACTTGTAAAATATATGATCATAATCTTCTAACTACTATCTCTCTTTTGAAAACCCACACATGACTCCTGTAGGTACACATTTTAGATTTTTAAAGAAACAATTTTAGATAATGTCATCTTGTCCTAATGATGAACCATAATGGATGGTTTGAAATGTGTTGTTGAATTATCTCTAATGTGATTTCTCCAAAAATATTTCAACACATAAGATATGGATCACAGAAGCCTAAATTCAGTTATAATTTAGTTGGTTTTTTTTCTTTACATGGTGTGTGGGGGCAGGAAAGGCAGTGTGGATGTGATATGACTTATAATGTTGGTAGCCTCATATCAAGTACGTTTAAGATATAGTTTGACTTATTTTATTGTCCCTATTTAATTTTAGAGAGTTCATCTTTATTACCAACTAGTAGGTTAATTAATTAGCATGGCTAAAACTTGAGCTTTCTGAACTATATTATTTATAATATAAGCATTGAATTAATGGTAATCCTCCAATGTGATAAAATATAATAAGAATTGTTATGGTTACGTGAATAGATAAAGAGCACTAAAAGATGTTGCTTTATAAATCAAAAGCATTGATTGAGGTATGTGTCACCCAAGTGTGATTATGCATCACCACATTGGGGTCTTATGATATGATCATAGGTATAGATTGGTTAGAATCCCAAGAGGAAATCTTTGATTATAAGAGTAAAATGATTTACTTTATAAATTACTTGGGACAAACATTAATTTTAACAAGGAACAATAGAGGAGTGCCTTTGATATTTATTTCAATGATGCAACTAGACAAATTTTTTAGGAAGGGATGTATGTTACATGTTGTGACATCAGTGAAGAAGAAATATGGATCATATAGTATTTGTATTATCCATTAATTATTGAACAAATCAACCATAAGAAATCAATATAAGTTTCCCAGGATTAATCATTTATTCAATCAAATGATGGGGGTAATTTTATTTTCAAAGATTGATTTGAGATCAATATATCATGAGTTAAGAATTAAGGGAGAGAACAACCTTAAAATGATGTTTAAAATGAGGTATGAGAATAACTAGAGACAAGAAAAATCGTAAATTAACATTGTCTCAGAATGAGTACATACAAAAGGTGTTGAAAAGATTTAACATGCACAATGCCAAAACCAGTTAGTACACCTTTTGCTAGCCATTTCAAAATTAGCAAGGAAATGTGCCCAAAGACCCAAGAAGACATGGATTATATGTCTAAAGTTCCATATGCATCAGCAGTTGGAAGCTTAATGTATGCAATGGTCTGCACAAGGCCTGATATTGCACATGCAGTGGGAGTTGTAAGCAGGTACATGAACAATCCAGGAAAGGAACATTGGATGGCAGTGAAATGGATTCTCAGATATTTGAAAGTACCACAAATCAAGCATTATGCTTTGGTGGTTCAAACATTTCTCTACAGGGATATGTTGATGCAGATATGGCAGG
>APFE031750732.1:32235-62436 GCA_000404065.3 Pinus taeda
AACGAATTTAACTTGGTTCCAAATAAAATTATAATAATAAAAATAATATTAAGAAGATTTGACCTAGGTCCTAGTGTCAAAAATTAGCCATTATTTTTTAGCTTTTGGAGTCTCTGCTCAGATTATTTAACATGCTAGACTAGATCTGGTTCTTCAACTTGTCCTGACAATGACCACACTGGTTGGTTCGAAACGCGTTGACAAAGGTCTTTCTATATGTGATTTACGCCGAAACTTTTCTTATAACTATAATGAATCACAGAAGCCTCAATTCTACAAATGTTTAAAACATGTTTTAGTCATTATGAGTTTATAGTGGTGACATTTGGGTTGATAAATGTGTCACTTGTATTCATGGGATTGTTGAACGGGGTGTTTTAACAATAACTTGTAATTTCGTAGAAGTGTTCTTTAGATGATATTTTGAAATACTCAAGGAAAATAGAGGAGCAAAAAGAACATTGAAGGATAATATTAAAATGTATTAGATAAATTGAGATGCATACTAAATTCTATAAGTGTTCTTTCTTTTAACTAGAGAATTGTTACTTGGCTAACATCATTTAAGGAGAAGGAATTGTTGTGGACCCAATAAACATATAAGCTATTATGGAATTAATGTTGACAATGTAAAAAGAAAATCCTAATTTAATTTTGTCCTTGAATTAAATTGTAATTCCAATTCTCATAGCAGCTTGTAATAGTTAACTAAGTTAATTTGATTCAGTTGGCTTGGTTAATTCAAGTAGGGAGTCTAACTAGAGTCATGTAGAGTGTCTCCTACTTTTTAGGAGCCCTGGTTGGGTTTATTTTGATTTGTGATTATTTAATTCAGTTTAACTAAGTTAAATTTAGTTAAACTAGTTCCAATTGATGGAGGAATTAGTGGGAGATCCAGTAGTGGGGTGTAACCTGCAGTAGTGGGGTGTAACCAACAATGATCAACCAATAAACTAAATATTTACTCATAATTAACTCATGCATGTTAGATCAGAGAAAGATCCAGTTGAGATTGGAGGTTAGGGACAATGTACTATTAGTTGTATAATCCTCTGAATTGTACAGGTGGTGCATGCAATAAGAGGAAGGCCTATTTGGATTGCGTAATTCATATTTGTGGAATATCCCAATTAAATATGGGCTAATTACCTAGGAAAATGTGTAAGGAAATAGGAGCTTGGAAGGCAACATATTTGGCTGTATTGGTTGGAGCTTGTTTGTGAAGCAATGAGATAGATTGAGATAGTGTAGAGATTGCTTGGGCTTGAGAAAAGCATTGTATTCTTCTCATTTTTTCTGATTAATGCAATATATAGATAGCAGGGGTTTTTAGATGTGGCTTTCCCCATAAAATTATTGTGTTATGTGTGATTGATTTCTTTCTCTTTTATGCTTTGTGATTTTATCGATGAATTATTGTTTCCATTGATGAGTAGAATATATTCAAGTTAATTATTTTAGCATATTACAATCAGTAGTTTGAATCTACAAAGAATTTCTACATGGTATCGAAGCTAAAATCAATTTAGAAGAGGAGAATACGAGATTTTCTTTGCAAGAGAAATTGAATTTACAATATCATACTTCAAAGCCAGCAGGATGTCGTTCTACGGATTGAGACTCAAATATGTCCTAGAGGGTAGTTCGAACTATATTTCTTGGAAGGACTGGATGGAGGCAGTGTTGGAAGATGATGGGCTTAAGGAATTCATAGACAATGATATTCCTAAGCTAGCTAATGCTCAGGATCTCGGAAAGTGGAGAAAGTGTGTGGCAAAGGCGAAAGTAATTATCCTAGAAGGAGTTTGAGATCATATTGTCTCGAACCTCCATGGTAAGGAAACTCCATTTTCAATGTGGAAGGACTTGAAAGACCTGTTTCAAAACAACAATGACCATAGGAATATGGAACTGAAGGAAAATCTCAGAAAGATCAAGATGGATAAGGGCGACGCAATACTGAAGTACTTGACCAAATTCACCCAATGTCAATATGCTCTTGGAAGTGTTGGTGTTATAGTTGTTGAACATGATTTGGTGAGCCTAACAATTCTAGGACTTCCCAAGAGTTGGCACAACTGACAGGACTTTGTTAATGGAAGGGAGAAGCTACCAGAGTGGGAGCGATTATGGTCCGACTTGGTACAAGAAGAGATTCGGTGAA
This sequence comes from Pinus taeda, assembly GCA_000404065.3. Lineage (NCBI taxonomy): Eukaryota > Viridiplantae > Streptophyta > Pinopsida > Pinales > Pinaceae > Pinus > Pinus taeda. The sequence continues at coordinate 34,400 of APFE031750732.1, forward strand.
ATAATAGATATGGATCCTCATCTAAGCATAATGATGAGGATAATTTTTCCTTAGCTGGAAAGGCAAAGAAAGGGAAGGGGAATTCATCCCATTCCAAATCAGATTCCAATAAGGATGGTAAGAAGAAGGACATGTCGAAGATTAAATGTTTTCATTGTCACGAGCTAGGACACCATGTCACAAAGTGTCATCACAAGAAGACCATTAAGAATCCCTCAAGAGGAGAGGCAGGCAAAGCTCTTACTTCACAATTCAAATTGGATTTCACCCTCATCACTTTCATGGTGACATCGATGATGGGTAGTGTGTGATACCTGGATAATGGATCCCATTCCATATGACCAACAACAAAAAGTTCTTCAGTGACTTGGAGGAGAAGGACCTCCAAATGCACATCGAGATGGGAGATATTTTTGGGTGTGGATCCTGATTATCTTTTATATTCAAAGATTTCAGCCAAATGTATACCCCAAGAAGATTATACACCCCTCCACGTGGGGGGGTGCACGGAGGGACTTTTTCACCCCGCGGGGGTTCAGTGGGGGGGCGATCCCCCCTAGCTGGGGGGTCCGGGGGCCAGCGGTCCCCCGGTGGGCGCTGCCCTCGAAGCTAAAAATAGATGTAAAATTGCCTTGTAAAAGTCTAGTAATTTCTAGTCAATATGGGCCGTTCATTAGGCGGATGATCTGACGATAGAAGTTATGTTTAATTTATGGTTTTTTCCCTAGAAGGCAACCCCTCACTATATATGAGGGAATTGTATTGCATCTATGTAGATCTATATTCTGAGTGAGGAAAAGGGAGGAGATTGAGAGCGAAGAGGGAGTTACAACGGATCTGCTGTAGGTTGTATCTCTTCAGTTTGCTGGATAATATAAAAGAAGAAGGATTGGCCGTTTCTCCGTGGACGTAGCCCAAACTGGGTGAACCAAGTATATCTGTGTCTCTCTTGTTTTATGCATTTTCTGTGTTTATATTTATGCAATATTTTATGTGTTCCATTGCTATGTAATATATAATTTTCTAACAGATATAGCGTGACCAACTTCGGTATTGTTACCTTTTAGAGGGAGTCTTGTACTCCTCTCACATTAAAAGTTTCCATGTATGATGCGGGTTTGAAGAAGAATTTGGTTTCAATTTCCATATTGGAGGACGGTGGCTATGATGTGATATTTAGCAAGGGAAATACTTTCCTTCGTCACATAGCCTTAGGACAAGTGAAGTGGATCAGGGTTCGAGTGAATAACCTCTATAAATTGGATGTATAAGGCTGCGCTGCTTTTAGCACTAAAGCAAAAAAGGTGCAGAGCCTTGACATCAGTGAGTTGGGGCATAGAAGTTTGGGTCACTTGCACCATAGAGCTTTGAAAATCATGCAACAAATTTCTACAGGACTTCCCAAGGGTACACTAGAGAAGAGAGACACATACAAAGGGTATACATTAGGGAAGTAAACCAAAGCTTCCTTTCATGATAAAGACATTTGAGTGCAAGTGATCCTTGAATGATTTCAGTCATATGTGTGTGGACTGTTCTCGATAACATCCACAAGCAAGCACAGGTATTATGTAATATTTATTTATGATTTTTCTCATAAGTGTTGGGTTTTCTTCATGCATAAGAAAGATCAGACACTCTCTAATTTTTTTATAATTTAAAGCACTTGTTGAGAAAGATACTAGTAGGAAATTTAAATCTCTCAGAAGCAATAACTATGTAGAATATGTGTCGAATGAATTCAAGAAATTTTGTACATCAGAAGACATTCGATGAGAGTTAATAACACCTCATAACCCACAATAGAATGGGGTGGTTGAAAGGAAGAAAAAAAGTATTATGGGAGCTGCATAGGTGATGTTACATGATCAGGGCCTACCGTTGCACTTGTGTGCAGAAGCATGCAACATAACTATTTATTTTCTTAACAGAAGCCCTCATCAAATTCTCAAGATGATTACACCAGAAGAATATTTTTTAGGTAAGAGGCTAGATGTGGCACACTTCAGGATCTTTGGTTCATCAGTCTACTGTCATGTTACCAAGTATGAATGAAAAAAGCTAGCGCCAACAACTAAGTTGGGAATATTTGTGGGGTACACTAATACACCTCACAACTATCGGGTGTACCTACCATCCAACATGATGATAGTGGTTCACAGAGCTGTGAAGTTCAATGAATAGAAGGCCATGAGATGTTCCCTTGAGAGGGAGCTTCAGTTACATGCATATGAGTAGGTTTTAGCTCCAAAGGAAGAACCTCATGATGATGTGGAGAAACCACATGTAGAGGAGCAAAGAGTGGAATAACCCACTCATATAGAGACTTCGAGAGATGGAAGGAAGCACACCATAGATGTTGACAGATTGATGCATGATGATAGATAAAATGTGGGAGAACCCACATCACAACGAAGGAAGATGAGGTCACCAGATCAATACACATTCTACGCGGCTCTGATGAGAGAGAGTGTAGAGATTGAGCCATCCTCGTTCGAGGAAGCAGTGCATCAACCAATATAGGTTGATTCTATGGTTGAGGAGTATGACTCCATTTTTAGAAGTATTTTTTGGGAAGTGGTCCCAAGACCAACTACCAAGTCAGTGGTGAGTTCCATATGGCTTTATAAGGTAAAGCAAGCAACAGATGGAATTGTGGACAAACACAAGGCCAAATTTGTGAGCGGAGGATTCTCTCAAGTGGAGGGAATTGATTACGAAGAGACCTTTTCTCTAGTAGCAAGGTACTCTTCAATCAGATCTATTCTAGAATTGTCAATGCATATGGGATGGAAGATACATCAGATGGATGTGAAGACAATACTCCTCAATGGTATGATTGAGGAAGAGATGTATATTGAGTAGCCCAAAGGATTTGAGACCTTAAATAGAGAGTCACATGTGTGCAGACTCAAGTGAGTGTTGTACGGACTAAAACAAGCACCCTGTGCTTAGTACACTAGAATTGAAAACTATTTCACCAAGTTGGGCTTCACCAAAAGTGAAGTAGATACAAACCTTTACCATATCACGGTTGAAGGTAAATTGTTGTTTACAATATTAGATGTTGATGATTTGATTGTAAGAGGTGATGAGACGCTAATAATATCTTGCAAGAGAATTCGAGATGAAGGACCTGGCGCTCATGCATTACTTTCTTGGCATGGAAGTATGGAAAGGAGATGAGGAAATGTTTGTCTCTTAGGGAAAGTTGCCAACACGATACTGAATAAGTTCCACATGGAAAGCAACAAACCCATGGAGACTCCTCTAGTAGGTAACTAGAGGAAGCAAGATGCTACTTCAAGTGAAGTAGTGGAGGCTACTATTATAGGAAGCTTATGGGTTCAATTATGTATTTGATGAACACACGACTGGACATGTGTTTTGTAGTTAACTGGCATAGTCAAACCATGGTTAAGCCAACCAAACTTTATTGGAAGGAAAATAAACATGTGTTAAGATACCTCAGAGGCACCACTTAGTTTGGTCTTTGGTACAAATGGATAGAGGGAGTGAAGCTTCAAGGCTTCACATATGAAAATTGGGCAGTGAGTCCATCTGGAAGAAAGAGCACATCAGGGGGAAGATTCAATATTGGATCAACAACAATTTCTTGGTATAGTAGGAAGTAGAGATCAGTTGCACTCAATTCGACAGAAGCGGAGTACATGGCTACTAGTCAAGCAAATTGTGAGGATATATGGATGAGAAAGATCCTTGTTGGGTTAATTGGTCAACAAATGGATCCTATAGTGATTTACTGTGACAATTAGAGTTGTATCAAACTCTATGAGAATCCAGTTTTTCATGATCAGTCCAAGCATATCGACATCCGGTATCACCATCTACGAGATTGTGTGCAAATGAGAATCATGTTGCTAGAGTACATTCCTATATAGGAACAAGATACATATATTTTTGACAAAGGCATTGTCAAGATGCAAATTCATGTTTCACAGAGGCAGGATCGGGGTAGTAGATAATCCCTTTCTTGTTGAGAGGGAGTGTTGAAAATGCAACAAGAAAATCCTAATTTAATTTTGTCCTTAAATTAAACTAGGAATTAAATTGTAATTCCAATTATCATAGCAACTTGTAATAGTTAACTAAGTTAATTTGAATCGGTTGGTTCAATTAATTTGAATTTGGAGTCTAACTAGAGTCATGTAGAGTTTCTCTTACTTTTTAGGAGCCCTGTTTGAGTTTATTTTGAGTTGTAATTATTTAATTCAGCTTAATTGAGTTAAATTTAGTTAAACTAGTTCCAACTGATGGAGAAATTAGTGGGAGATATAGTATTAGGGTGTAACCTACAACAGTGGGGTGTAACCAACACTAATCAACCAATAAAATGAAGATTTGCTCATAATTAACTCATGCATGTCAGATCAGAGAAAGACCCAGTTGAGATTAGAGTTCAATGACATTATACTATCAGTTGTATAATCATCCGAATTGTATAGGCAGTGCATATAATCAGAGGAAGGATTATGAGGATTATGTAATTCATATTTGTGGAATTTCCTAATTAAATATGGGCTAACTCCCTAGGACTCTGCTCAAGGAAATAGGAGTTTAACAGGTAGAAAATTTTGATAAATGATTGGCTGGAGCTTATTTGTGAAGCAATGAGATAGATTTAGATAGTGCATAGATTATTCAGGATTAAGAAAAGCATTGTAATATTCTCACATTTTCTGATCAATGCAAGATATAGATAATAGGTCTTTTTAGCTGTGGCTTTCCCCAAAAAATTATTGTGTTATGTGTGATTGAATTCTTTCTCTTTTATGCTTCATGGTTTCATTAATCAATTATTGTTTCCATTGATGAGTAGAGTAGATTAAAGTCAATTGTTTTAGCATATTATAATATGTAGTTTGAATCTACAAGGAATTTCTACAATTTATGACACCTACAAATATATGTGAAGTATGTAGTTTTATGGGTTTAGTTGGTTATTACTGATGAGCCTAGGTATTGCAACAATAATGCTGTAACTCCCAGGGCTAACAACTTTACTTATCAAACTGGGGTTTGTACAAACTTGGAGGTGACAATGATATATGCACAACTAGAAGTGATGGTCCTGCTTGTTGTCACCATTTGTCTGGCAAGAGACCCTAGGGGTTCCAAGCCAAACTTCTATAGAGTTAGAAGAAGCTTAATTCTTTGATGGAAGGAGAGCCAACCTTATTCTAAGAGAGAGCTATTCTACTGCAGGAATGAATAAAACAACATGAAATGCTAAATTTGCACCATAATCTAACTTAATCAATCAAACAACTATGCTAAGAAGAATTGCTAATTGAACATTAACCTAATGCTAATTATCTATGTTGTAGAAGAAAAAAACATTAAAACTTGACTAAGGGGTAAACAATGGAACTTAGGCTAAATAAGGCTTTAGACGGAAAAAGTAGTTGGAGGTCGAAATCAGTGAGAGGAGGACATGAGGGAGAAATAGTGCATAAGAACCATTGGATTAGTCAGCTAAAAGGTAAATGAATGGTGAGGATTTGATCGCATGAGGTTATGTAGGTAGATGGGCGAACAAGGGAGCAAAGGAGATGAATGGATGAGATTTAATCGCGTGGGTGAGGCCAAGAGATGGATAGGCGAGGCTGACATGAATGATGAACGGCTGAGATCTTATCACGCGGGTGAAGGTAAGAGATGGACGGATGAGGCTAGTTGATAGATGGACGATAGAGGTTAGATCGTGGGCAAAAGAATGTACGGAAATGGTGGAGAGGTTTTAGAGGGAAGTAAGTTGTTTATCGTGCACCCTCAAAGTTGTAAGTGGTTTCTCAAGTTTTATGCGATTAGCCTCCCCGGGCGACACGTAGCATGGGGAAACCACCTATTTCACGTGCTCTCGGGCGGATAACAGTCGAACAGAAATCCATGCGATATGGCATGATAGCCATTGGATTAGGTGGGGTTGATCAACAGTGGAGATCGGCCAAGCTAGTTGGCGATCGAGTGAAGCGACAGTCATCGGATCAGGTAAGGTAGATCGACGGACTTAAAGTTCATAAAGTGAATGGTGGACAACGTGAGGTGGCAGTTGAAGAAAATAGTGAATCAGATAGTGATTGTGAATGTTTTTTGGTGATCGGACGATGAGGAAGTGTTTGAGGGGGAATGTGTTGGAGGCAGTTTCAAAGGAAAATGACAGAGAAAACCAGTGTGGGTAAAAAACTAACTGTATTTAAACAATGAACTCGATAGCCCATGCGAGAACCAGAAACGCTATTTTTGGGGTTGTTGGAGGGTCTCTGCCTCAAGTGATGGTCCCAAAGGGAGGAGATGACGCCGAGACACCTACACACAACTTGATAGTAATCTTTTCCTCTAATCCAACCTGTGAATTAAAAACACAAATGAAAGTAACCTACAACAGATGAAACTACAGAAACAGATGAACAGAAATAGGAAGCTATTCAAATAAGTGAACAAAACTCTAAAGCTTTTTAACCAAATGAATCAGAATAAAACACTTCTTGAGAAAATGCATCAGTAAACCATGAAAATACTTAAAAACAAATAGAATAGAACTCTATGCTATAATAACAATACAGTAAGAGGAGTTGTGGCTGCTTGGGTCGGGCCCTAACCCAAGAGCTTCAGCCTTCGAAGTTTAACTCAGAGTTGTCTTAAATAGAACTCATCTTCATTATATAAACCATACATTACAGAGAAAATTCACAAGTCTTTGCAGTTCAGAAATAAAACAGAGTTTTACAAATGAAGTCCCAATCCTAGTGAGGTCCTAAGCCTCTCTATTTATACATATGAAATCTTCAACAACTTCCTTCCAAATTAGGGTGGTTTGGATCCCAACTCAAAATAAACTATTTTATATCCTTTTCACTTTCTTGGTTATCTTTTAGTCCTCATGAGGTGGATGTTTGCACTTCGAGCTGGTGGAGGAATATTTGAATGGAGGGGTGGTAGATGAGGAGGATTAATCTCCTATAATTCCTCTACCTTGTCCCATTCGAGTCTTGGCCAAGGTCTTTGATATAGTTCTTTGCTTTTATCCTTTATACCTGCGTTTCCCCTTGCTTTTACCCTTTATTCCTACATTATATGTACATTAGACAACAAAGGAAAATATCCAACTCTAACTCATTTCGTAAACAAAATATAATCAAAAGTATGCAATAAATTGTGAGAATAGTTGGTTTGACTAAGCTAGGAGGTGAATTAAGGCCAATTAAGACCCATATAATTACTCAATAATGAGGCTCATCATCAACCCCTACTGAGAGTGTTTCTCATCCTCTGAGCAACTTAGTGGCTATGGTAGCCTCTCTGACATACCATGCTTCTGCTGTGGTCTCTTATTCTTGTTCATAGAAGCCTGCTTTCTTTCTACTTCTTCCCACTACCTCTTTTCCTCTTCTTCTTTTCTCTAATCTTCAAACTGTGTGGCAGTGTGTTCGGTTTTAGCAAGAATGTATATTTTCATCTCTTAGCAGCTTAAATAGATCCTCAAAATGTGAAATTTCTTACCCTTGGGAAACAAGATATTTAAGTGCTAGCTGAGGATCATTTGCAATCATATTATGGGTGTTGAGTAGGGCCATAGGATTTGATTGTTCAGATCTGATGAAAAGAGGTTCATTTTTCTCTTTGGCCAATATTCTTTCATCTTTGCAGCCCTTGACTTCTCATGGTTTAGCCATGATGCCAAAGCCATTAATTGTAGATATCCTAGCTACATTAGGATACCAATTATTCATGTCTATGAGGGCCATGTTATGCAAGTAAAAATAATCCATTTTGGCCCCATCATTTGGTGCACTTTGATCACAAAGATCAATAAACTGTCTGCAGTCTTGAAATGTTATGGTGCTCCTTTGTGCTAGTGTTTTAATATGAAATTGCAGCCATTTTTCTCTGAGATAAAGATCATAGGATTTAGCTGGTATCCTACACTGGATAGCCTCCAAGGAGAGGCTAGCCATACATGCTAGCTGGTTTTCCTTTTCCTGCAGCTGTCCTCTCTGTTTTTCTCATCTTCTTCTTTTTATTGTTCTTTCACATCTCCATCAGTTTCTTCCTTTGTTTCCTCCTCTTGTTTCAGCATCAACTTCCTTGTCTTCTTTCAGCATGTTCCTCTGTATTAGTTTCTTCTTCACCCATATCATCCACATCTAACTCTGTATCTTCTTCTTCTTGTTTTCCCCCTCCTCACTGATAGAAGGACTAACATCATAGGTGACGGTTTTGATTTCGTCTTCTGCTGGTAAGTTTCTGAAGACTGACCATGTTATGGGGATCCTGAGGCTTTGGAGAGCATCCTTAATGAGGATCCTGATCAACCCATGGTGAACCAACTGTTGGGAATTTCCTTCCTTTACTTTGCTACTGAAGTCTATGAGTGATTGCATCAAGAAATAGGGTATGCCGAGTCTTTAGTGAACTAGTGTTTATACCCCAAATCTTAATTCTTTAAGCATTCTCAAATGGTTTCCATAACAAAACTGTATCTATGAACTCTTGCATTTTATTTTGACTTATTAAAGAATTTTTTTTTTTGCCACCTTTTCACTTATAAACCAACTACCTCTTAACATTTACAACTTTCAAATGATGCATATGAGTTAGTAAGTAGGATACTTAATTGTGGTCTTGATTCCATGCTATAGTTGTCAAAGATCATAGGTGTTGTTGATGGTCATTCTTCTTCCTCCTCTGTTGTCTGCTAATAGTTTATTAGCTTTTGCAGGTGCCCATGACTGAAGCTCTGATGCTGTTGTTGCTATTATGGAGCTTTTGTATTTGATGTTGTTGTTGCTGTGGAGCTCCTGGATTACCACTTGGCAATGTTTGGTGTCTTCCTTAGAATTCTTGATCATGTTGTTGGATGGTGCTATGAGGATGCTGTAATGAATGGACAGAGGGAGTTAGAGTGTATGTGGATGCAGGGATGATGGTAATGGTTGAGGTGATTCTGTTAGAAAAAACAATCTTCACCTGAATTAAAGCAATGAAGTGAAAAAACAATATAATTGATGGAGGGATGCATTGGTAAGGAGTGGAGGAGATGAAATATATGTGAGGCAATGTTCCCTTTGGATCTTCTCTTTGCTCCTTATTTATCTTTCTCACCCACCTGCACATAACAATTATGTTTTTTTTTTCTTATATATATATATATAAACAAAACACCTAGGCTGCCTTAGAGAGGTTTTCACCCTAGATATCTGCCCTGGGCACCTCAGGAAGGTTTTCACCTAGGGATCTTCTTATCATTTTCATTTTTCTCATCCTTGGGCCACCTCATGAGGTTTTCAACCCAAAGATGGGACTCAGGTGCCTCATAGAGGTTTTCACCTGAATCCTTATTCTTTTTCCTTTTTCAGTGACTAGATGAGGGAGGAGCTGGAACTTGCTCCACCATCATCACTGTCTTATTAATGTTTTCAATGAACCCTTGTCTTGATAAAGGCCTCTTGTACATTTTCAATCTGTGTCGATTAACTAGCAATGGAATGGATTCTTCATTAACAGTCCTGATTTGCACTGAACCATTGTCATGGCATCTTTCCACCACATAAGGTCTGAGCCATCTTGTTCTTAACTTGCCCTTAAAATATTTAAACCTGGAATCATATAACAGTGCCCAGTCTCCTTCTTTAAATTGCTTCTCCTTGATGTGTTTGTCATGCTAGACCTTCCTCTGAAGCTGAACTATCTCTGTATGTAGGAGGGCCTACCTTCTGAATTCATCAAAGCCATTCAAATGCAGCAACCTTTCTTTCTGTGCATGACTGAGATCTAAATCTAGTTGGGCTACCATCCTTAATATGTTATATTCAAATTCAATGGACAACATAGCCTTTTTACCGTAGACCAGCTCATAGGGTGTAAATCTAGTGGTGGTATTCCATGTTGTATTATAGGCCTAGGTGGCCTCAACTAGTCTCTCTACCCAATCCTTCCTGTTGCTACTCACCACCTTGGTTAAGATGTTCTCCAATGCCCTATTGGTCACCTCCACTTGCCCATTAGCTTGTGGATGATAAGGAGTGGAGGTCCTATGCTTGATTTTGTGGTGGCTGAGTAGTTCTTCAATTCTGTTAGAGGTAAATTGGTTGCCTTGGTCTATGACTATCTATCTAGGGTACCCAAATTTGTAGAATATATTCTCCCTTAGGAACTTAGCCACCTTTTCTTCTGTTGTTGCCTTAATTTCCTTGGTTTCAACCCATTTAGTCAAATAATCAGTGCACACAATGATGTGTTGTTTTTGCTTTGTAGGAGGGTTGATAGGCCTAATGAAGTTCATGCCCCACTTGTCAAATGGCTTGAAAGTCACTTGAGGTTGTAGGGAATTTCATCTCTTGGAGTAGGCTTTCCCATCCTATGGAACTGATCACAGTGACTAATGTACTTCTTTACATCCTGATGAAGAGTAGGCCAATAATAGCCTACTTGAAACACTTTGAGTGTTGTCCACTTTGCTGCAAAATGACCTCCACAAGGCCCATCATGATAGGTCAGAAGGATTTCAAAGACTTCCTCTTCCCTTACACACCTTCTGAAGATTTGATTTGGGCCAAGTTTGAATAGATTGTCCCCAATCCTGGTGAAGGGGCACTCTTTATGATTATCTTGCTCTTTCCTTTAGAGGGCAAGTTTGGTGGGAACTGTGATGATACCAGATAGTTTGCTATATCAACAAACCATGGGGAGAGAACTGAAATATCAAATAGATTTTCATCTGGTAACTGGTCATCCACCATTCCTTCTTCACCTGCAGGCAAATTTATTCTAGATAGAAAGTTAGCAACCACATTTTCCTTACTAGGTTTATCAACAATAGTTAGATCAAACTGCTGCAATAAAAGTAACCATATTATGATTCTAGCATTTACATCTGGTTTGTTCATTAAATATTTAATTGCAACATGATCAGCATGCATAAATGTTTGATATCCTATAATATAATGCCTAAACTTGTACAATGAATGCAGAATAGCCAAGAGTTCTTTTTCGGTCACAATATAATTTAACTCAGCCTTTGACAGGTTTTTACTAGTAAAATAGATGGCATAAGGTAATTTCTTCAGTACCTGACCTAAGGCTGCTCCTATGGCTTCATGTGAGGCATCAACATGTATATGAAAAGGGAGGGCCCAATTTGGGCCTCTCAGGATTGGTGCAATGATTAATTTACCCTTTATCATGTCTAGGGCCTCTTGACAACTTTCTAACCATATAAATTTAGAATCTTTGGCCAACAATCCGAAAAAAGCAGAGGCCCATTTGCTAAAGTCCTTTATGAACCTTCTGTAGTATCCAACTAACCCTAAGAAAATCCTAACATCTCTATGCTTTTGTGGAGGTGGGACTCTTTAGATGATGGCTATTTTGTTTGGGTCCACTTGCAGTCCTTGCTGAGATATGGAATGACCTAGCACAGTCCATTCAGTCATTAAGAATTCACATTTTTCTAGACTAAGGGATAGGTTCATTTCAATGCATTTGCATAATACTTTGCCTAGGTTAGTTAGGGCCTCTTGAAAATCACAACTGTAAGGTGTAAAATCATCCATATAGATCTCTACAACATCATGTACTAACTCAGTAAAAATAATCAAGACTTCTGTCTAGAAAGTGGTAGGATCAATGCATAAGCTAAAAGGAAGGACCCTATAGGAAAAAGTACCCCAAGGATAGGTGAATGTGGTTTTATCCTAGTCTTCTAGGCAGATTTGGATTTGGTTGTACCCACTGAATCTATCTAGGAAAGAAAAGAACTTCTTCCCTGCTAGGCCATCTAGAACTTGCTCAATGAAGGGTAGGGGGAATGATCTTTCTTTGTGGATTTGTTCAACTCCCCATAGTTGACACAAATCCTCCACTTACCATTCTTCTTGGGAACTGACACTAAAGGAGAGACCCACTCACTATCAGAGATATGGTAAATGAACCCTACATCTAATAGTTTTTGCAGTTCTTCTTTGATGATGTCTTTAAGGGATGGATTCATTCTCCTTTGTGGTTTCCCAACTAGATTGCAACCTTCCTTGATGTATATGTAGTGAGTATACACTGAGGGGTGTACTCCCTTCATTTCCATATAGCTCCAAGCGAAGGCTACTAGGTTCTCTTTCAACAATTTGCATAGCTATTCCTCTTCTAAAGTAGAAAGAGATGGATTAATATTTAAGGTATTCTTTGGGTAAAATTCTGTAGTTTTGACTCAGAGTGGGTTGGAATCGGCCAAGCATAAGTCAATTTGATGATTTTTCAGTGTTTCCTTTACTTCTTCTTCTAATGGTAGGGAACTAGGAGTTGGATTTTGGAGTAGGTGTTCAATTAAATCATCCTCATCTTGCTATCCTCCTCCTATGATGGCTTCCAAAGTATAAAGTTGGGCAGAATAACCCCCATCTTCTTCCTCCTCCTCTAACCATAAAGGTAAATCATGCTCTAGAGAAGGTTGAGCAGGAGGGTATAGGACTAATTATTTGGACATATGCCCATTCTTGATAGTCATATTCCCAGCTCTGTAACTAATTTAAACATTAACTATGGCTAACCATGGCCTCCCAAGGATGAGAGGGTTACCGGTAAGCTTTGCCCTGGGCTGGAGAACTAGAAAATCTACATGGTATTATTAGGAATCAATGGAGACCATCACATCCTCCACAATTCTGTCAGGGGTGGCTGTAGAACGGTTTGCAAGTTGCAACATTGTTGTGGTGTTTCTTAATGACCCTTGGAGGCTAAGTTTGAGCACAGTGTCCTTAGTCATCACATTAATGGAAGCCCCTAGATCAATTAGAGTTTGTGGGACAATGGTGCCATTGATGTGTACATCTACTACAAGGCTTCCAGAGTCCAAATATTTTGGACATATCACCTGCCCCAACATTAAGTCACACAACTGCCCAATGACATTAATGGTAGGGGCATCCCTTTTTATTCTTCCTGGATGCTTGAAGCACTTCCCCTTAATTAACTTGTTGTAAATGGGAACATCTTTGATGGCCTAGAGAAGGGGGGTTTTTACACATAGATTTTTCAATTATCCCAGAACTTTAGTTTCTTCTGGGGTAGGCTAGAGTGGTTGGGCTAATATTTGAGGAAAGGGTGGATTTACTTTAAGGTTTATTTCCTCTCTTTCTTCCTCAACCTCCCTATGTGGAGAGGGAGGTTGGTTATCAGGGAGAATTCTCCTTGATCTTAGGTTGATCTCCTAGATTTCTACAACATAAGATGGTTATGATGTCTCTCCATTGTATGCTTGTTGAGTCTACCTATTGTTTGGGTTCGAATTTGGTTGGGCAAGCATCTAGGGTTGCTTGGGTGGAGCAAAGTACAAGAGTTGTGGTTGTATAGGTGGTGGAGGCAATAGGGATAGAACATTGTTGAATTGGGACCTCCACCCCTAGGGTGTGGCATCCACTGATGTTGTCGCTGAACATAACGTTGAAATGACTGGCTGGTTGGCTGGGATTGATACTGAGATGCATAGGACCAAGGAGGGGGTGTAGACTATGAAGGATGAGCAGGGGGTCCCCCAGAAGGTATAACTGTGGCTTGGTTGGGGTTGTAGTATGCATGGGATGGCCCTTGCATACCCTGCTGGTATGGTCTAGGCCAAGGAGGTCTCCTTTGTTTTATTTAATAAAGCTATTCGTGACCCCTTCAGTGCCTTGACATACCACTTTGAGTCTAGGTAAAGAAGGGCACTTGTCTGTGGAGTGTTTTTCTTCATAGAATGAGCAAATATGAATAAAGTTTAATGGACATTCGTTCCTAGGATGCCTCCTAGTGCATCTAGGAAAAAAAATGGCTAAGACTCTCTCTTCTTCCTCTTGCTTCCTTTCGATATTCATGGTGTCCAATTGCAAGGCAAGGGTTTGCATCATGTCACTTTTGAAATCTTTCCAGCATATTTCCAATTTCACATTTGATGGATAAGTTAGAAGATGATGTACTGGCCATAGGTTGACTACCCCTACCCTTTGTCCTGGCTGTCCTAGAATGGTTTCTAAAGACAGTCTTAATGTCCTGATAGGGTAATTGGTAGACATATCCTCCTCCTATCATATGTAAGGTATCTAGAAGATCTTCCCTTACTTCTCTAAGAAAGACCAGCTTTAGTGACTCAGGGTCAAGTGTGCACCTGGCCCTTTTGTAACTAAGCTGGAATCTTTCTTCATAGTCTTCTAGGGATTCATCCTGGCCTATGGTCATCCTGAAAATCTCGTCTTTAGTGTATTTTGACCTACAATAATCCTTATATTTGTTGTTAACATCTTGCTGCATATGAGCCCAAGTTGTGATGCTATCTCCAAGTAAACCCATGAACCAGCGCAATGCTGCATCCTTGAGGGTAGAGTTTTAACTTTTACTCATCATATATATAGTCATAGGTTCAGCATATAACATCAAATTCAAATAGGAAAGTGTCAGGGTTCTCTATGGTAAGGCCATGGAAATGAGGTAGAGCAGAGGGACTTATATTCTTCATCTTGGTGTCCCCATTGGTTTCCCTGATGGGGAAGACACTCTTAATTCTCTCCCTATCTCTCCTGTCATTTTGGTTCCAGCCATTGGTTCAGTAGGAATGGGTTCTTCCTCTTCTTCTTCTTCTGTAGGTTCCCCAAATAGGTAAGTTTTCTCACTTAAAGGATCTTCCAATTCACCGTCACTGAAGAAGAGAGAAGGTTCCCTGTTGGATGCAGTGGGGGTATTTGACAAGAATTTTCCTAAATTGTCCCTAGTCCTACAAGGCATGAAAGTAAATGTTTTTGGGTTGCTTTTTGTTTTAAAGCTACAAAGTACTTGCAGAATGGAAAGGAAAGAAACTAATGATAACTGAAAGAAAGAAAGAAACTAGATTACTTTTGCAGAAATAAACTAATGGAAGAAATTTTAAAGACTAGAAGTAGACGAAAAGAAAGTAGGAGACTAGAAATAGAAGAAATAAGTAATTACTTCTACTTAGACACCTCCCTGGCAGTGGCACCAAAAAGTGATGAGCCTAGGTATTGCAGCAATAATGTTGCAACTCCCAGGGCTACCAACCTTACTTATCAACTTGAGGTTCGTACAGACTTGGAGGTGACAATGCTATATGCACAAGTAGAAGTGAAGGTCCTGCCTGCTGTCACTGTTTATCTGGCAAGAGACCCCAGAGGTTCCAAGCCAAACTTCTATAGAGTCAAAAGAAGCTTGATTCTTTGATGGAAGGAGAGAAAACCTTATTCTAAGAGAGAGCTATTCTACTGCAGGAATGAAGAAAACAACATGAAATGATAAACTTGCACCATAACCTAATTTAATCAATAAAACAACTATGCTAAGTAGAATTGATAATTTAACATTAACCTA
Source organism: Pinus taeda (assembly GCA_000404065.3). Taxonomy (NCBI): domain Eukaryota; kingdom Viridiplantae; phylum Streptophyta; class Pinopsida; order Pinales; family Pinaceae; genus Pinus; species Pinus taeda. Next base: position 49,769 of record APFE031750732.1, read on the forward strand.
ATGCTAATTATCTATGTTGCAGAAGAAAAAAACATTAAAACTAGACTAAGGGGTAAATAATGGAACTTAGGCTAAATCAGGTTTTAGGCAGAAAAAGCAGTCGGAGGTCGAAATCAGTGAGAGGAGGATGTGAGGGAGAAACAATGCATAAGAACCATTGGATTAGTCGGGTGAAAGGTAAATGAACGACGGGGATTTTATCGTAGGAGGTTACGTAGGTAGATGGGCGAATAAGGGAGCAAAGGAGATGAATGGCTGAGATTTAATTGTGTGGGTGAGGCAAAGAGATGGATGGGCGAGGCTGACAAGAGCAATGAACAGCTAATATCTTATCACACGGGTGAAGGCAAGAGATGGATGGATGAAGATAGTAGGCAGATGGACAGTGGAGATTATATCGTGGGCAAAAGAGCATGCGAAAATGGTGGAGCGGGTTTAGAGGGAAGTAAGTTGTTTATCGTGCGCCCTCAAAGTTGTAAGTGGTTTTCTCAAATTTTATGTGATTAGCCTCCTAGGGTGACATGTAGCACGGGGAAACCACCCATTTTGCATGCCCTTGGGTAGATAACGGTCAGATAGAAATCCATGCGATAGTTGTTGGATCAGGCAGGGCCGATCAATGGTGGAGATCAGCCAAGCTAGTTGGCGATCGGGTGAAGCAACAACCATCAGATCAGGCAAGGAAGATCAATGGTGGGGACTTAAAGTTCATAAAGTGAATGGTGGACTCCACGTGAGGTGACAGTTGAAGAAAATAGTGAATCATATGGTGATTGTGAAGGTTTGTTGGTGATCAGACGGTGAGGAAGCGATGGAGGGGGAATGTGCTGGAGGCAGTTTCAAAGGAAAATCACAGAGAAAACCAGTGCATGTAGACATCTAACTGTATTTAAACAACGAACTCTATAGCCCATGCAATAACCAGAAACTGTGTTTTTGGGGTTGCTGGAGGGTCTCTGCCTCAAGCCATGGTCCTAGATGGAGGAGCTGATGCCGAGATACCTGCCCACAACCTAATAGTAATCTTTTCCTCTAATCCAACCTGTGAATTAAAAACAAAAATGAATGTAACCTACAACATATGCAACTACATAAGTAGATGAACAGAAATAGGAAGCTATTCAAATAAGTGAACAGAACCAGAAAGCTGCTTAACCAAATGAATTAGAACCAAAAACTTCTTGAGCAAATGCATTAGAAAACCATGAAACTACTTAACAAATAAATGGAACAGAACTCTATGCTAGAATAACAATACAATAAAGAGGAGTTGTGGTTGCTTGGGTCTGGCCCTAACCCAAGAACTTCAACCCTCAAATTTTAACTCAGAGCTAGATTAAATAGAACTCATTCTCATTATAGAAACCATGGATTACATAGCAAATTCACAAGTCTTTGTAGTTAAGAAATAAAACAGAGTTTAACAAATGAAGTCCAAATCCTAGTGAGGTCCTAAGCCTCTCTATTTATACATATGAAGTCTCCAACGAATTCCTTCCAAATTAGAGTCGTTTGACTCCCAACTCAAAATAAACTATTTTCTGTCCTTTTCACTTGCTTGGCTGTCTTTTAGTCCTCATGATGTGGCTATTTTCACTTCAAGCTGATGGAGGAATATTTGAATGGAGGGGTAGTAGATGAGGAGGATTAACCTCCTATAATTCCTCTACCTTGTCCCATTCGAGTCTTGACCAAGGTCTTTGCTATAGTTATTTGCTTTTATCCTTTATACCTGCATTTCTCCTTACTTTTATCCTTTATTCCTGCATTTCTCCTTACTTTTATCCTTTATTCTTGCATTATATGCACATTAGACCACAAAGGCAAATATCCAACTCTAACTCATTACATAGACAAATATAATCAAAAGTATGCAATATGTTGTGATAATAGTTGGTTTGACTAAGCTAGGAGGTGAATTAAGGCCAATTAAGGCCCATATAATTACTCAATAATGAAGCTCATCAAATACAAGAGATTTGTGGAAGCTCCTTTAAATATTGTGAATTCTATCAAGAAGTTTGAAAATAAGAATAAGAAACGTGTATAGATGGAGATATGAAAATAGGAGTTCAACAAGCTTAAACAATTGTTGATGATTACTCTGATAATGAAGGTACCAATTTACAATTTGTATGGATGCTTCAAAAGAATCATTGGGCACAACGATAATGCAAGAAGGTAGGGTGATTTCCTATGCTTCAAGGAAATTGAAATTAGAAGACTAGAATTATGTGAATCATGAATTAGAATTTGCTATAATATTATATTCATTGAGGATTTGGAGACATTATTGGTCAAAAGGACATTTGAATTGAAGATAAGTGATCATAGATTTTAGGATATATTTATGAAATTACTTTGAATTCTAGATAAAGGAGATGGAAAAAATATTACTTATGATTTTGATGTAACAAATATTAAAGGAACATTAAATAAAGTAGTAGAGGCCTTGAGTATAAGACCTCATATAATCTCAAATTTACATTTATAGATGAATCTTAGAGAAAATATAATGAAACTACTAGAGAATAACACATGGTATCTAGAAGTAAAGATATAATTAGAAAATGAAGTTATGGGAATTTCCAAATTTGAAGCATATACTTTGGATAATGACAACTCATTAATATTTCATAGAATTATTTGTATACCTCCAAATGAATAATTTTGTAATTTGATCGCCACAAAAATACATAGGATAGTGTATATAGCTCATCCAAGGGTGAAGGAAATATACACAAATATATAACCACTATTATTTTGGAGTGGAATGAAGACGAGCATAATAGATTTTGTGGCTAGATGCTTGGAATGTCAACAAGTAAAGGCTAATCATCAACATCACGTAGGATCACTGGAAACCTGTGCAATATTAGAATTGAAAATGGAAATTTCATAGTGGATTTTCCTGTGACATTAAGGAGATGTGAATCAATCTTGGTATTAGAGGATACTTTGAAAAAGTGAGAACATTTTATTCTAGTAAAGGATACCTATACAGAATTAGAAATAACAAGTTTTTTTTTTTAAATGAGATAGTGAGACTACATGGAATTTTAAAGAAGATAATTTCAATAAAGGTTCAATATTTATAGGAAACTTTTAGAATAGTTTCCAAGAGACCTTGTGAACACAACTTAATTTTAGTATGACATATCATCCTAAAAGGATAGACAAATAGAAAGAATAAATCATGTTATAGGATATGTTGTACATGTATTTAATGGACCAACAAAATCATTGGGAAGAGTATTTACTTCTTGTGGAATTCACATATAATTCTAGTTATTGAAATTTGATTAAGATGACACCTTCTTAGTTTTTGTATTGTAAACCTTGTATAATTTTTATTAGTTTGGATAGACATGACAATAGATTTCTATTTGGATTAGAAATGTTTGAAAAAACGGAAGAACAAATTAAAACAATCTAGGAAAAATCGATAGAAGCTAAAAATAAATAGGAAAGTTATGTAACGCAAATATAATAGATGTCAACTATAAAGAAAGAGACAAAGTATATTTGCAAGTTTAACAATGAAACGATTCGACTAATTTTTCAAGGGAGCCAATTTGTCATCATGGTATATGGGACCATTTAAGACCACATAGATATTAGGATCATTTGCTTATCATCTTGCACTACCATCATGTCTAGATAATATGCATTGTGTTTTCATGTGTCTACTTTACATCATTATATTTTAGATCATTCTCATGTTGTTGATTAGAGTCATTTACAAATTTTATATGAGGGGGCCTTGAAGGACTACACTAGTGAACTAGAAAAGTCTTGAATTTGAGTTATAACAAGATCTAGATCATTTTGTTGTAAAAATATCTATAAGAGCTAAATTGTTTGTTATAAGAAAAACTTGTTCTAGGGAGATCTTCCCTAATTCTTTCTTAAAAAATTCTCTAGAATTTTTATTTATTTATTTATATCTCTTTCTTGAAACAATGTAAGTATGAAAATGTTATTAGCTATAGCTCCTTCTTATGATATAGCACTATGTATTTGGCTCCTCTATCCATCAAATTGGTATCACAATGAAATAATTTCTACAATAGTAAACAAGGAATTGTGAGGAAATCATGGATCAATCAAGACAACAACAAGAAATTGAGAGGAAGCCCTGGATTTATCCTAAATTGTGGAAGGTCACAATTTGGGTTTGTAGAGTTCACACCATAAAGAGAGCCATTGATATTTTGCAAAGCTATCGACCATTTGTTGAGCCACTACCATAGGGAGATCCACTATTATTTTGGGGAACATCCAACATCAATACCATCTTCAAGAAGGTTGTATCTTTAAGTTAATTTTATTGTTATGTAAATGATCCCTTCACCATTTTGAGGTACGTTTTCACAGGGCATGTAAGGGAAGATAACCATTTAAAACATTTTATATGGATTTAAAAGATGAGTTGTTTGGGAGAAAATTTATTGTGGGAAGTCAAGCTATTTATTAGGAGCATTAATATCTAGTGAATATTTTATATCATTGGCATGCTATAAATGATTTTCAAAGTATTTATTTTGAAAAGTAATGGAAATATATAAGAAACTCTTTGTTAATCCTAAGAGAAAGGTATTGAATAGCTTCAAAATCTAACATTTTCAAATATTTAGATTGAATTCTGAGACATGTATTGTATTATCATTTTCTTAGTGGTTCATTTGTCTGTGTGTGTCACGTTCTTTATTTTATGAGAAAGGAAATACCCTAATAAAAAATAAAATATGGGTTTAGGTAATAGCCTTATACAACCACAAATACTAGTGCCCATAGGTAATAATTATGAAGTTTTAGAAATCAAAGGGAATTATTACATTTCATGATGCTTGGGATCTCATAATTCATGGGTATGAAGAACCAACTCAATAGGTAGCCGAGCAAGCCTTGGCGAATATTCAAAAGGACCAACTTATAGACAACATGTAGAAGGATGCAAAAACACTTAGTAGCTTAGGTAACATGAAAATGATGCAAAATTACTCTAAATTATCCAAAATGGATTGAAAGAAAGTATATTTCCCAAGATCTTAATACTGAATTTGTAAAGACAACTTGGGATATCTTAGAGACCAATTATCAGGGCATTACAATGGTAAAAATAACTAAGTTTCAGACATTAAGAATGTATTTTGAGAGTTTGAAGATGGATTCATAGTTAATAGGCCTATACATGACCCAATTCATGAACATAGAAAATCAATTAACCATAAATGGTTAAGAACATCTATATTAGAAGCTAGTAGAGAAGTTTCTTACATCCTTTCTTAAGAAGTTTGATGTAATGGTTGTAGCCATTAAAGATTTTAAGGACTTTACATAACTATGAGTAGTTGAGTTCTTGGGGTATTTGTTATTCCATGAAGCTAGAGTAAACTTAAATGATGATTCTTTCTAAAATGCTTCCAAATCTCATGTTTCTATCTCAAGGGGTATTGAAGGATCAAGGTCAAGAAGCAAGGGTAGGAGCAAGGAAACCTAGGGATCAAATAGATAATTTAGAAAGAAAAAAAAGGAGACCAAATCAAGATCATCATAGATTAGGGGGAGTAGAAGAATATCTCATAGAAAAATCATAGCTATGATAATTCTAAGAGTTTTTACAATAATAAGCTAGATCATTATGCACATGAATGTAGAAAGAAGAAGGTTGACCTTGGAAAATAGTAAGTAAACTATTTTGACACCTGAAGGAAATATGAAGACTCTTTACTCCTTACTTAAATTCTGCTGAAGGTAATTATAATGATACTTATATTATAGATAGAGGCTATAACAATCATATGACAAGAAGAAAAAGTCTAATTGGAAATCTAGGTGATTTCAGTAAGGAATAGAGTCAAGTTGGCGTAGGAAAATATTCTAAAATTTATGGAAAAAGAAACAGTCATCATCTGACAAATAGGGCTAGGAAACTCACGTAGAAAATGTGTACTATGCCCTAGATTTGTAACATAATCTCATTATTGTTTCCCAACTTACTTGAAAAGGGTAGAATGCGATTGTTAAGGAGAATTATTGTTTTATAATGATAAACCTCCCAGTAAGACGTTGATTGCTAGGGTGATTATCACAAAGAATAGAATGTATCATCTTTCTATTCATTATGATAGAGAGGATGTCTCATTTTCCCAAAAGGAAACATGTTTGGATGATTATTTGTTGTGGAATTTTAGATTGGTCATTTACATTTTTTTGGCCTAAAACTATTGCAGCAAAACAAGATGGTTAAGGGTTTTCTGCCCATTCAAAATCTATGTAGCTCATGTGAGAGTTGCATTATAGTGTAGTAGTAGAGGAGTAGGTTCCCTAAAGGAGTTCCTTGTAGATAAATGACATGATTGGAGCCAGGTCATATAGATTTTTGTGGTAAAATGCAGTCTCGATCACCAAGAGGAAGTTACTACTTCTTAGTATTCGTAGATGAAAAAATAAAAAAAATTGGGTGTACTTCCTTGCAAATAAATATGAAGTTTTGAAATTAGAGAATTAAAGGTAGTGGTAGAGAAGAAAATTTGTCATCAAATTAAATTGTCAACATCATACATAGATGCAGAATATTATTCTAATGAATTTCATTTTTTACAACTAACATGGGATCAAAAGATAGTTAAGAATAAGGAATACATCTTAGGAAAATGTTGTAGGAGAAACGGAAAACATGACTATTATGAATATGGCTACAAGCATGTTGAAAGAGAAAAAAAATTCAAATGATCCGTGGGGAGAGTAATAGCTTTCTTTGTTTATGTGTTGTATTGTCACTCACTGCAAAATTTGTTTTCAGCTGACCAAAGTACAAAATAAATGAAACGTTTGTAGCAATATTCCATTCCATAGATGCCCTCAAAGCTAAATCATACCACATCCATTGGGTAGTGCTTTAAATTATATTTTCAATGGTATATGGAACTCCTCAAATGGACTCCAAATTTAAAAGTTAGAGTAGATTGAAGTTTCCTTGTTGAAAACTACAAAACAAGGAGAAAATGCCTAATGGTAAAATCCTAGGTCCCGACATATCAACGATCCTAGAATATTGGTGATCAAAGGTTGTAGTGTGTGTGCATCAAAATGAAATCGCACCTCTGATTAAGGGGCTCCGATATGGGGGCTGGCCTATGGTCACAAGGAGCATGAAAGGACCAAGGGTTAAGTAGAAAAGGTGATCAAAGTTTGTCATTGACGAAGTGAAATGTTGTGCGCCAAAGTTAAATTGCTGATTGGAAGTCACCAATAGAGGAGCTCTAATATAAGGTATAGCCCATGGTCAAGAGGAACTTAAAGAACCATGGGCAGAAAGTAGTTTACAAAGGAACGATAGCCCTCGGCAAGAGAAAAAGGCCTTAGCACCAAGTCACAACCCTCGGTCTTATGGTTAGAAATGTGGGAAGGGATAAGTAGAAGGGGCTTGTTATATCAGTGTTCGACAATCAGAAAATTTGAATACTGCACCACTATGAAGTCTGCAATATGGAATCGCTCTGATAAGGAAGTACAAAGATTTAAAGGCATATGGGTTGGCAGCTGCAGTATTGAATAAGGGTATGGAGCAGTTGGAAATTGATATGGGCTAATCTTTTGGAAGGCCCTGGGACAAGAAACTAAGGACTACATGGGAAACATAAATGAATTAGCTTGCTTTGTGTGCACGTCTTCATGGAGTAAATGGAGATATGGGGACTCAAGAAGACTTAATGGCTCAACATGGAGCTCCACTTGGTCATATAATGAAGGACTGTCAGGACAATCTCCACTTCTGTGTTGTGACAAGCCACCACAGTTGATCGATACCAACTCTAGAGAGTGGTGAAGTGAGGCAGTTAAGGTAAAAGTGACGGGAATTGGCCGAGCAGCTAGAGGGACACATTATGGCAGAGATGTGGCCTCATTAATGGCCTGCACGGGAATTGAAAAAGGATATTTTCCTTAGTCATATTTCATTTTTTATTATTTTGTAATTTCTGTGTATTTTCAAGAAAGGAATCAAATCCTTGGTAATCATTTTAGGAAGAAGAGCTATCGCACGTTGGGATAGATAGTCTATCGAACAACTAGCCCTTAGATGAGATATTTTGTAACTTATTCAAAGCTCCTCCTCTCATTATAAATAGGGGGGAAGAAACACTTAATAGAGGTTCCAGAATTCTGCACCCGAGGGGTTCCAATTTTGTGATTCCACTTTTGATTCTATCTACCTGTTCAGGAGGGACTTGAGCTATGTAATGTAAATGGACTGGTGAATTGGACTCATTTTGAAGGATGAATGAGCCTCTTTAGTGATTCCAATCAAATAAATGTGCAATATGTTTCCCCTTTGTTTATCACTTCATGTATGTTTTTCTCCCCCTAAAATAGTGTAATGAAGTTGCTCGTTTCACTCTTATTCACGGTTGTATACTTGGCTACTAAGTAGTAAAATTACCCATGGTAATTATAGATTTACTTGTGTTATTAGATAGCCTATAGTACCTGTATGAGCATAGATTTACATATGATAAATAGTAACAAATGTATTCATGATGTATAGATCTCGGGACCTTAATTAGGGATCCACTATTTCTTCCATTCCACCTCTTTAGTCTTCCATACTTCTGCCATAGTATTGTTGCTTAGGACATTGTATTATTCCCAACCCTATGCATCTGATTTCGTCCTTTCTCTCCTCCTCTTCATTTTACTACAACTCCAATATTAAGCTGCCTATTTTTGTGTGTCAGCCACCACTACCAGACATTTGTCTTTGATATTGGCTTGTTTTACCCTCTGAGCATTTGGATCCATGTATTGGCTTGAGTTTACCGTGATGAAGGCCTATTGCACGAAGCCCCCCTTATTATCTTTTCAATCTATGTGACAATTTGAGTGCATCAGAAAGCCCCATTGATAATATTCCAAAGCACTCCTCTATTTAAGATGTCATAGGCGCTCGCCTACAATCAACGCAGAGGCCGTCTTTAGGAAGATTTCTATATCGCCTGAAGCACTTGTGCTATAGGTGCTAGAAAAAGTGACAACATCTTTCTAGCACTGTTGTCAGGGAACAAATCAGAATATTTTTCCCTGGGTACGACAAATTTTTACATTCCCTCTGTCAAGTGAGCAAGGGAAATGTGGGTTGAATATATCTCACCTTGGCGACTCCACAATATGAATTTCAATCTTATGGTAAACATCCTAGTGACTCCACTATCTGAATTTCAATCTCCTTCAATTTATGATTCATACGATTCAAAGGAGGATGAGGTGGTTACAAATGTTCAAAGGGAGTTGTTTACCAGCAAGTGGGGAGAAGGATTCCAGCAACAAATCTTTAAAGAAGATCCCAAAGTTGAAGGACCAAGCAATGTCTGCAATTACTTGTTGCAGAAAGGTTCCTACCAACAATTATTAGTAGACCCTTTGTTAGGTTCCTATAATACTAGTGATTACCCCATTACTATTGTAGTTGTATCCCTTATTAATATTGTTGTGCCCCTATTGTCCCCATATTGTTATTACTGTGCCCCATAGAATCCCTCTATTGTTATTTTTGTGGCTTTATATTATTATTGTTAGGTCGGCTGGGTTATATTGTGACTCATTAGATTCCTATATATAGAAAGGAGGTTTTGTCATTTGAATCATCAAAGAATCATTCATTTGTGTAATTTAAAGGAGGTTTCCCCCTCGAAGAGGCTGATTTCTAAGGTGTTGATCTATCTTGTTTATCGTTTTGTGAGCTGGTTTCATAACATTTGGTATCAGAGCTTTGGATTCTAGGGCTTCGCTGCTCTAAATAGGTCATTGTGGAATTTTTGGTATAACATTTTTTCTGCGACGTTTCAGAAGCGAAAAAAAATCCATTTGAGATAAAATCATATTGAACCTCGGGTCCGAATTTCATAGCTTTTTGCACTATATTTGCAAAGATATGATCTGAGGAAGTTGGTCTTTTTGCAAACTCCTGAATTACATCCCAAACAGGTGACCTGGGGAAAATTGTCATAACTTTCTCTCTAAGCATCAGATTGAAATTTTGTAGGAAGGTATAGAAATAGGATGGACTGTAGTTTCTTTTATATATTTTTCAAAGCTAAAGGTCGAAATAGTGACACTTGGCATGTCGTACAAGTTCGCTCTACTGAACTAGTCTATAATCAGGTCACTGTGGGAGATTTGGCATAACTCTTCCCTGGAGAATCCAATTTGGATTAGACTGGTGGCATTGGAAAGAGGATGTAGAGGGCTACTGTAGGTCACAATTTCAAAACTAGATGATCTGAAATTACAGAGATACATCAGATTCAATATCAAGCTCCTACAAAGTGAAAAAAATGTGTGTATTTTTTTTTTTAATTTTTGCATAAGCTTGGTTTGAAAAATTAGTTTGAAGAAATTCAAAGGGCATAGTAAAAAATTATTATCGGTAATTGATGCCCCGAGGAAAGAAAATGCAAACACCTAGTAAGCAACCTGAAAGCTCTAGCATGACTCATGAAGAAGAGGAAGAAATGAAATATGATATATCAAAATTACGAGACCAAGTGAAACAAGTGTCACTTGCACAAAAAGTAATAGAATCTAGGATGGATGGTTTAAAGAAAGGCGTAGAAGCTAACATTAATGACGTGGAAGTTAAGATGGATGATTTGAAGATAGATTTGAAGACAGGTTTGAAGACAGGCATGGAAGATTTGAAGATAGATTTGACAAAGTTTCTACAAGAAATGCTTACTAATGGTGAACAGGTAGTAAAGGAAACTCATGATGAGAACAAAAGAAATCTTAATTATGATTTCATAGACTCTAATGTTGGACCAAAGATCCACCATATTCCAAAAATCGATATGAGGAAGTTTGATGGCAAGGATCCCGCAACATGGATATTATAGATGGAGCAATTTTTCGATCTCAATAATGTGCAAAACACACAAAAGGTACGCATTGCAACTTTATATTTGGAACCAAATCAGTTTGTATGGTATCAATCGATTTCCTCTCGTAAACAAATTATCACTTGGCAATTTTTACGGAAGAATTGATAGCACATTATGAGCATACAAAAAGCAACACTTTTTTTACCCAATTGATAAGTCTCAAACAAAAGGGTTTAGTAATGGAGCACATTGAGGAGTTCCAAAAATTGAACATAAGGGTAAAAAATATTCCAGAAGAGCATAGGATTGATGTATTCATAGGGACTTTAAAGGATCATATCCAATATGACGTTTTCCCTTGGGAACCTGATTCATTAGAGAAGGCATTCAAGTTAGCAAGAAAAATGGAAAGCAAAATTATGGCAACCAGGAGGCATACCACTCACAGCTATAAATATGGAAGTGTTGTTCCCCCTAGTCTTCCACAACCTATAAGGTTGACACCACAACAATTGGAAGAAAAAAGAGCAAAAATGTCTTTCTTATAGTTGTGATAACAAATACACTAAAGGTCATAAGTGTGCTAAGAAGAAATTATTCTACATAGATTGTGAAGAAGAAGAAGAAAAGGAGCAAGAAAAGTCAAAAGAAGAGGATATACTTTAGGAAAAGCCTAGATAAAGAAGAAATGAATCCGACCATATCTTTTAATGCATTGGCTGGAATTACTACTCCTCAAACCATCAAGATAGAAGGACAAATCAAGAAGAAAAAGGTAATAGTGTTGATTGGTTCAGGAAGTACCCACAATTTTATTCATTGTAAGATAGCAAAAGAATTGAATTGCTTCCTATATCCAGCAGCAGAGTGTCAAGTGATGGTTGCAAATGGAGGAATGATAAATTTATCTTGAAAGTGCCATAATATAAAGCTATCCATGGGAAAATATGTATTGACTAGCCCAATGCTTTCCATTCCAATGGGAGGTGTCGATGTTGTACTAGGAGTCCAATGGCTACAGTCCTTGGGTATAATAGCTTTTAAGTTTTAAGAAATTTTCATCAAATCTTCTATAGAAGGAAAGGACGTTTAATTAAGGGGTATTGTAGGGAAACTAAGAAAGATAATCAGCTCTAACGATATGACAAAGCTTCTAAAAAAGGAACAAAGAGGTGTAATTGCAAAATTATGTTTGCTAGATGTTTCCACATTGGAATCATCTATTTCTATAGATCACCAAAAAGTCTTGGACAATCATTGCAAGGTATTTGAGACTCCCAAAGGTCTCCCACCTATTCGTGATCATGATCATGCTATTCATCTGATTCGAGGAAGTGTTACTCCAAACACCAGGTCATACAGATATCCCTATGCCCGAAAGAGTGAAATTGAATGTATGGTTGCAGAAATGCTAGAGGCTGGTATAATTCAACCTAGTCAAAGTTCTTTCTCTGCTCTAGTAGTATTGGTGCACAAGAAGGATGGATCATGGTGCATGTATCTGGATTATGGGGAGCTCAACAAGCTCACTATTAAAGATAAGTTTTCCATTCCTGTCATTGATGAATTACTGGATGAATTGCATGGATCAATTTACTTCACCAAGTTGGATCTTCGTTAAGGATATCATCAAATCAAAATGAAGACAGAAGACATTCTGAAAAAAAACATTTAGAAATCATGAGGGTCATTATGAATTTTTGGTCATGCCTTTTGGCCTTACCAATGCACCTTCTACATTTCAAGGTTTGATGAATTCCATTTTCAAACCCTTCCTTAGAAAATTTG
>APFE031750732.1:64856-85122 GCA_000404065.3 Pinus taeda
TGGCATACAAATTGGAGCTTCCTGCAGCTTCTCGAGTGCACCCAGTTTTCCATGTTTCATGTTTAAAGAAGGTTATAGGCGACAAGCTCCCAGTTCAAACAATATTGTCAGAGCTTGATGAGGAAGAAAAAGTTATATTGGAACCGAAAGCAATCACACAAACAAGAACTCGACAGCTATGAAATCGATCAATTTCGAAGTATCTCATCAAGTGAAAGAACTTATCTATTGAAGATTCCACAAGGGAGGATGAGAATTTTATACAGAAGCATCCAAAACTACTCAAGATTTGAGGACAACACTCTTTTGAAGGAGAGGGGCATGTTAGGTCGCTATAATACTAGTGATTAGCCCATTACTATTGTAGTTGTATCCCTTATTAATATTGTTGTGCACTTATTGTCCCCATATTGTTATTATTGTGCCCTATAGAATCCCTTTATTGTTACTTTTGTGGCTTTATATTATTATTGTTAGGTCGACTGGGTTATATTGTGACTCCGTATACTCCTATATATAGAAAGGAGGTTTTTTCATTTGAATCATCCAAGAATTATTCATTTATGTAATGTAAAGGAGGTTGCCCCCTCGAAGAGGCTGAATTCTAAGGCATTGATCTATCTTTTCTATCCTTTTGTAAGTTGGTTTCATAACATAAGTCCTCGATCTATAGATGTTTGGATCCGTCCTTCAAGTTAAAGTTTGATCTCTTTACGATCCGATATTTGTTGGATGATGAAGGCCATCAAATCGTTATGGTCCGCAGCACTTCAACTAGCATGTGGGTTATCAACCAACTTAACCCCGCAGTTGATTGTGACCTAAGCGTTGATTGTGGGATTGACGGTTAGGATTTACTATGGGACTTCAACCATGATCAAGGGAATTTGTTCTCTCTTACCCCCGCTACTCTTTACTTTGGATTTTTTCCATTTCTTCAATGTCTTTCTATGGATTCGACTTCCTTCAGGGTTCTGGTCATTTGTTGTTCTGCCACAACTCTCTCCTTAACTTAACGCCACTCGTGCCTTTATGCTCCTCCACCTTCACCGTAACACTAAAGGCTTCTTCCTATACCGTCGATGTGTACAAAGCCATAACACCTCTCTGTTACTCTTCTGTGTATTTCACCTTTGATTTTGCACATGCAACTTCTGTTACATAGAACTTACTCTAGTTCACGCACCATTTATAACTAAATTACTCCATGCACACACATAACTCATAATCGAGTTGTTTGTATTTATTAAACAAATATTTACATAGTGAATTCCTTCTCGACTTGATCTTCTATGTAAGTGGCCTTTCCTCTACTGCCCATAGGCTTATAATCTGACTAACTGACTACCTGACTCACTAATTACTTCTCTAACTACTAACCCTTTATGCCTTTGAGGCTTACATTTATACAAAAAGTTCAGTTGAGCTAATTCTAGTTCAGATCCTTAGTCTGCTGAACTAAATCCTAAATATCCTCTCATTCCACTTTTAACTCCTACTTATCGCTAAGAATCCTCTCTATCTCCTCGAATCATGAAACCACCTTCTAGTCCAAGACTTACAATTGATTTCTAACTCTCTCATTATCATTAATCACCCATGTTCTCCTATATTCAAGAGCATTTACAAATATCCTCACAATATCCAATTAATTCCTATTCTAATCACTTAAAACATTAATAATTACATACATAGGAATCCAACATCATTGAAAACACAATACCCCTAGGTTAACTAGACTATGATGAAATTGTTTAGATGAATGCTCCTGCATCATATGGACATACAAGTTAGCTTGAAATTTGAGTTGGTATAGAAATCTAAATTGGTATGCATAGATTTTTCTCATTCTTCCTTCACGAAAAATGTATTTAAGGATGTGATATGCAACCTCATACCATGGGTGTGGAAGGATTTCCATTTTGATCCCATTCTTCTCTTCTTCAGGTTATTCATCAGGGAGTAAAATTCCTCTCTTAGCACTGATTGTTTAATGCCTTCCTTTCTTCCTTTGGAAGGGTAGTGAATCTACTAATGAGATATTCATCAACATATATAATTAAACCCTTAACTATAGTAACTACCCACTGTCCTTACTTGAAATTAAGGTGGCGGTTTTGACTAGAGTTAGGAGAAATTTTAAGGAACCTCTTGTCTTCCATGTAGTTTAACGTTTTTATACATAAGATACTTATGTCATACCCATGCTTCCAGAGGGGAGAATCTTTGCTTCAATAAGGAGGATAAGACAGGGAGTAATTCCTTTAATATTTATATTGTAGGTTATAAATTACTTTTGAATTTGTTCTATCTTCCTTGACGACTCTCCACAGACACTGCAACCCCAAACCTCATGTCCATGCCAAATGATATGAGTGATGAGAGTCTCAAAGGGGATTTTTTTTCAATCACATATTCAAAGGTTTGTTGAATCATAATTGTTTTCAAGCCCATAATAATATTTTCATTCCATTTATTACACAGTATAATTCCAATTTAGCTTGTGATGGATATATATTCTAAGAAACCTTCATAAAGGAACTTCATCCAAGTGGTTTTGGTCATACATGAAGTATCATATGTCATCTTTCTAGATTTAATTGTTATGGCATTTTTTCGTTAGTATTAACAACCATACCCATATTAGAGAAAAAATATTGGAGGATTCTTAGTTTCTTTCCAAGATTGTAATGACTCATTTCCAAAAGAAAACATTGCCACAATAAAGGAGAAGAGTGATGAATATACTAAGAAGCCTAGGGCCAACAAAATCTACATCTTCCAAACACTCTTTTATCTTATCAATGAATATCGAAAAAGGTTTACGGCATAAGGGACACCTTTGCCTCTTCCATAGTGTTGTCCTAGAAATGGTGTTAAAAGATTTTAAAAAGTCAATGGAACAAAAGAAGGCATCAATTTCTTATTATGGCATTCCTCTACAATTATTATAAGAGTAAGAAGGTGGTGCATAGTTGAACGGTATCTCCTAAAATTACCTCTTTTATTATGGCTTTTTAATCATAGTCTAATCTTATTTTCTAGAATAATTTTGTACAACGTGGAAAAAATGTGGCTTAAAAATAAACATAATGAAGATGTTCTTCCAAATCCTAGGGAATCACTACTTTACTGTCAACTTGAAGCGATTGTATATGTAGGAAATGGGGATGCACCCTTTTAAAAAAAATCATCTTGATAGGTTTCAATATCTTTAAATTTTCCAATAAATGAAATTATTAACCCCAAGCTCAATATCTTAAAAAAAATCATCCTCTATTAAAAAAAACAAAATAATATCTCATTTTTAAAAAAATCATTTTTTTAAATAATAAAGTTATAATATTTGAAATTTAATTTAATAAGTTTAATATCTACCTAATATACACTTGCAAAATTTGATTACACACTTTTAACCAAACATAAATAATTTTTATTTAAAATTTATGCGAAAACTCGGCTTGTTTAATAGCAAATATATGTATAATTCACATCGATATAATTTAATTAAAATAATAAATATTAATTATTAGCAAATTTTAGAATATATTTTTGAAAATTTAAATTTAAATATTTTTTTTAAAATGCCTCACATAAATAAATTTCGTTCAAAAAATAGAATTGTTTTTTTAAATATAAAAATATATTAATTCAAAATAATAAAGAAAAGACCTTAATTACTTTTCAATCTTATAAAATTTAAATATTTGTATTAATCTACCTAAAATAAAATAACATGTTTTCTAAAATTTAGAACTTATAACTTTTTTAAAATTACAGCCACTCTTCATGTCAATTTAGTAACATAATTTTTTTTATAAAGGATTATAATTTTTTAGTTTACTATTACAAAAACAAGTGGAACGTGATTTTTAATGAACTCATTTTTCATAATATTAATGTTTAGGTTGGTTTATCAAAGTTTTTTTGGGTTTAAAATATTAATTTATAGGTTTTATTATTTTTGTGTTTATAATATTAATAATTTTTTTGGTTTGTTGATTAATGGAGTTTATAATATTATTCTTCTGAGTTTTCTAATTTTTTGGGTTGGTAATATTAATCTCTTGAGTTTATAATATTAATAATTTTTTGGGTTTACTAAATCTAAATACTAAGAGTTAAATATTAGTACTAAGGTTTAATATTAATCTTTTAGATTTATAATGTTTATCCCTTGAGTTTATTAATTCATTGGGTTTATTATATTAAAAATCCCTAGAGTTTATTCATCCCTTGGGTTTCTATTATTAATAGTCATTTGGGTTTATCAATCTTTTTGGTTAAAAATATATGTTCCTAGGCTTTTTTAATCCATTGTGTTTTTGATATTCATTCCTTTGGTTTGTTGATCCCTTAGGTTTATGATATTTATCTCTTGGGGTAAAAAATAATCTTTGGGTTTTATATAGTAATTAAATGCTTCGAGTTTATATATTAAATGAATTCCTTAGATTATAATTTAATTGCTTAGATTTATTTTATCCATTAGTGTAAGTAAATAAAATTAAATATATAACATAAGTATTTGACGAATTAGGTGTAAGGGATATTAATATTAATAAATAATAATTAAAAAGCTATTGATTAGTATATCGATAGTTTTAATTTAAACATTTATATATTAACAAAATTTAATAATATATTATTAACCTATGTTCATTGTTAAGTATATATTATTAATATTTTTAATATAATATAATGTTTATTACTACTATAAAATGTATATATAATCTTGAAGTATAGTGCTGTCATGATTTAGTTTTTAATACCATAGTACGTGTATATTAAGGTATTATCGAAATATACACCAAGTTAAATTATATTGAATAGTTATGACAATTATAGTTCATAATATATAAAATTATATGATAAATAATTTGTGAGATAAGTACATGGTTATATGTTATAATGTGGTTAATATTAAAATTTTAAATATAAATATGAAATATAAGAAAATTAATATTAACAACTAATATTATATATACAAAATAATATTAACATAATAAGTATAATTATATAAATATAAAATTCTATGGCTATTATTATTCATATAGTTATTAATAATTAGAAATAGTTAGGGTTTAACAAAATACATGTAACAATTATTAATGTGGTGGGTGGTGGATATACACTTATTGGCATATATTAACTATATTGGTAAATGTGGTTGTAAATGGGAGTTGTTTATAATGCGACTAATTGGAGATTCCGGAGACGGAATCCGGCGGAAGAGATTGAGGTTAAATCTTGATTTGTTGCAGTTAAAATGATTTTTTAACTGCATATTTGAATTCAACACCCTGAAAAACCCCTGGGACGCTTTGATTGTGCAGAAGCTAGCTATCAAACTTGCGATTCCAAGAAATTGCTGCCGGATTTTGACCGGAAAAAGCCACCGGAAAGGCTTTCAAAAAGTCTCATTATAGACAACTGCTTGTAAATGTATTTCATAAGCACCTATGGGTGTATATCAAGTACATTGGTAAATGTAATTGTGCTATTTATTTTCTTTAACTATTAAAAAAGAGATGGAACGTGATTCTTAATAAACTCATTTTCCATGATATTGACCAATGACAAATAGTTATGTTTAAGAGTGAAAAAAAAAAGTTTGGTTTTCAACCATACATTTGGTTCGGTGCCCCAGTCATGAAAGCACAATTTCATAGTAGAAACTCTATTACACGAGAGACTATGGAGTTTTGATGAGGCAACCTAAGATGAAGTTCCATCACCTATATTTTCCATGAATTTGGCACATGGTGGATGGTCGCAACCAATTATTAGAAAATTTTGAACTTCCAGAAATCAAAGAAAGAAAATATGGTGCCTATGGCATGTTTTTCATGACAATACATATCGATTAAATTTACTTGACAAGAATACCTAATAATGTGTAAGCTGAAACATATTTACTCTCCATTTTCTTTTGATATGAAAACATCATATTGGCACCGATTTCAGCATCGAATATTTCCAGGTTAGAAGACTTTTAACAAGTTTAAGCTGGATTCGGCAAAAAAATTCAAAATTACAAACAAGTAAATTATTTTCACTATGGACTACTCTAGCCAAAATATCTTAATATTAAAGAATGAGTGAATATTATAGTATATACTCACAAAGAATGTAAAGCAGAAATAGAGATAGTATGAACACAAAATTGGAATGGAGCAACCAACTCTTCTCATTTTTCAAAATCAGTTAAATAAAACTACATAAGAGACAAAGAAACAAGAAACAACCAATGAATCGAGAACATTCCAACTAAACACAACTAAACTCAACAGAATCAAAAGTGACCATGACACCTGGTAGAAAATGAGATTAGTTATCTCAAAACCCCCTCCTAATCTCAATTGTTACAAGTATTGGCACTTACAATTCCCAATTCCTCTCTTTGAAATTAGAATACATTTTTTCCCAAGGGATTTGTGAAAATATTTGCAAGATGATGTCTTGAACCACAAAAAGTAATTAATATGTCTTCATCATTCACAATATCATGGACTAAATGAAAACGTGTGTTTATGTGCTTTCCTTTTATTGTGAAAGACAAGATTTTTTTGGTAAAGAAATTGCCTAAATGTTATCACAACAAATAGGAATTGGCTCCTTCTGAACATTTGAAAGATACTCCAATAGTCTTCTCAACCACACTTCTTGACAAGTTGCTGAATTTTCACCTACATACCTCTCTACAGAATATATTGAAATGATTTCCTATTTCTTGGATGCCCATGAGATCATATTAGTTCCAAGGTGAAAAACATATCTTGAGGTACTTTTGTGATCTTCTAAACTGCTTGCATAATCTTTGTTTGTATAACTTGAAAGTGAGGACTCTTCATAATGTGTGTAGAAGAAACCATACTCTAATGTTCTTACATTATATCTTAATATCTTTTTTGCAACCTTCCAATGGGAAATTTTGGGTGATTGCATAACGTGGAAACAAAACTAGCTCCAAACATGATATCAGGTGTAGTTGCAGTGAGATATAAGAGACTACCTGCTTGAATTTTATACAATGTGGAATCAAGTGGAGGTGCTACATCTTGTTTGCTCATCTTGGTGCCTTGAGAATTTGGCTTATGAGTTGAATTACAATTGACCATTTTGAACTTTTGGAGGATTTCAGTGGCACACTTTTGTTTACCAACAAATCCATCATTAGTTGATTTTTGGATTTCAATGCGTAAGAAATATTTCATGGGCCCTAGATCAGTCATACCAAACTATGCTCAAATTTCTTCTTTGAATTCTTCTAACATCATCTTGCCCGTATAAAGTAGATCGTCAACATAAAGGCATCATGGCTCCTTATGCAAAAACCAGTTTTGATGATATAAGTGTTGATGCAACTATACCAAGCTTGGGGAGTTTGTTTCAACCCATACACCATATGCTCCTATCTTGGAACAACAAAACCATGAGGTTTCTCCACATAAATTTCTGCCTGCAATATACCATTTAAGAAGGAAAATTTTACATCAAGTTGATAGACATTCGATTTGTGTTGAGTTTTTGTGGAAAAAATAGTTCTAACAATGTCTAACCTTACTAATAGAGAAAATGTTTCACCATAGTCGACACCAAACTATTGTGAGAATCCTTTGGAAACCAACCTTGCCTTATGTTTCTTAATATCTCATTTTTCATTCAGTTTGGTCTTGTA
The DNA here is from genome assembly GCA_000404065.3 of Pinus taeda. Taxonomy (NCBI): domain Eukaryota; kingdom Viridiplantae; phylum Streptophyta; class Pinopsida; order Pinales; family Pinaceae; genus Pinus; species Pinus taeda. Next base: position 72,538 of record APFE031750732.1, read on the forward strand.
TACTCACTTTACACCAATTATGGTTTTGGTTCTCAGGGGATCAACTAATTACCAAGTCTCATTCTTCATTATGGCAACAATTTCATGATTCATTGCATCAATCCAATCTTTTTATTTTACTGCTTCTTCAAAATGGGTTGGATGACATGAAAGAAAGACATAAATATTTTGTTGATCAAACTCATTCCCCTACTCATATATTTTTCTATTGCTTATAGTTTTCTAACTATCTTTTGAAGATGATGAATCACTGGGGGATTCACTTCTGGAATATGTACCAATTTCATAGTAGTATGGCTCTTTCTAAACCTGCAATCTTGGCAACTAGAGTGGATAGACAGGCTGATTTAAAACTTCACCAATTCTATCATACCAATATTTATTTTGAAAAATTTTAACATTCCTGCTTAAAAACTACTTAGTGGTTGGACTATAGAGTCTATATGCTTTCGATTGTTCAGTAAAGCCTACAAAAATACATCTTAAACTCCTATCATCAAGATTCTTTCTTATAAGGGGGGATTCACTACGAAAAAAATACCATACCACCCGCATTCATATTGGGGGATAAATGTTGAGGAAAAAATGGCATAATATATTCAACATATAATAGGGAGTAAAGGGTTTTTATATTGGCATGTATAGAAAATAGACCTCAAAGTTAATGAAAAATAGAAAGAGGTATAAAGCAATTTAATGAAAAATGAATACCTACAATATCTAGTGAAAGTAGGGGTTTTTTAGATTGGGGGGGGGTCTATTGGCCTTGTATTGGTAAGGGGTTAAATAATGTGATTTTTAGAGGTATTTTCCAATATGTAGTCAAATTAAGGGTATTATTTAGTATGTCATGAATGCATGTTATATGTCAGAGGTTCATTGAGTGAAGCCCCCATGTTTCTTAGATGCTCAGGAACTTATGCAAATTCTATAGATCCAAAACATTCACTGTCTTACTATCCCATGCTTCTTGAGGCATTGCATCTTGGACACTAGTTATTGGAGATCTATTGAGAACATATACTACAATAGAAATTTCTTGAACCCAATAATCATTGGAAAACTTCTTCTCACGAAGCATACATATGGCCGTATTCATAAATGACTGATTTGTCCTCTCTTCTACTCTACTTTGTTGTGGAGAATACCTTGTTGTGTTCTACAGGATGATTCCTTGTTGTTGACAAAAATATTTGAAGTCATTGGAGTTGTATTGTCGTCTTTTTTCAGACTCAAGTACTTTTAAAGGATTTCCACTTTTCTTTTCTTCTTTTGATTTGATTTCTTTAAATATTGAGAAATTATCTGATCTATTTTTGAGAAAATACACCCATATATTCCTACTATAAACATTAATGAAGGTGAAAAATTAATGACTACAACCAATGGATAGTATCTACATTTGGCCACCTATATCTGTATGGACTAGCTCTAAAGGATATACACTAAAATCAATGCATCCAGTGGAAGAAACCAAATATGATTAGAAATCAAAATCTACACTCAAATAAATGCATCTAGTGCAAACAATCAAATAGGATTGGAAATTAACATCTACACTAAAATCATTTCATCTAGTGAAATCAATTAAATAGGATTAGGAATCAACATATATTTCATTCAAAAACCAAAATATGCATGGTTTTCTAAACGCAACTTATTTTACCTTTTGTAAAAACCTTACTTCTTGTTCCTATATGGTTAATAATGCTCAATATTATATAAACTATAGTATCTATATTTGTGTCTATCTCCTTACCTCGCTACCTCTGCCCCTTCCTCCCTCTCTCTCTATCTTTGCGCCTCCCCCTCTCTCTCTCTATCTTTCTTCTTTACTCTCTCTCTCTCTTCCCCTTCTTTCCATCTCTATCTCTTCCATCCTGCTCTCCTCTCTCCCTCACTCTCCCTACATCTCTCCCTTGTCATTCCCTCTCTCTCTACCTTTCTCTCACTATGTCTTTATTATTCCATTGATCTCTCCCCCAACTCCATCTCTCTCCCTCCATCTCCCCTCCTCTCTCTCTCCATTTATTTCTCTCCCTTTATCTCAACATCCATAAAATATGGATGCAAGAAACATAAATTTGTATTGGTCAGGTTAGTCAAGGATGAAACCACACATTTGACGATTATCTCTAGGTATGTTCTTTGAAAAAATATGATTGGGTTCAAGATCTCTCTTCCCCCCTTCTCTCCCTCTCCCTCTCTCCTTCTTTCTCTCTCTCTCTCCTTTCCTTCTCCCTCATTCTTCCTCCATCTTGTCCTTGTCACCCCTTCTCTCTATCCACCTCTATCTCTTTATGCCTTTTTTCTTCCCTCCCTCTCACCTTTTCTCTCTCCGCTTCTCTCTCTCACCCTCTCTTTCCCACCTCCCGCCTTTTGCCCCATCTGTCTCTCTCTCTCACACACTCTCTCTCATGCACCTCTATCACTATAACAAAACATTATTACTATGATATTATATAATTAATAATTAATATTAATACTTTAATATAATATAGTTTAATATTAATATTATGTTATATTAATTGTATTAATATTATAGTTTATTATTCTGTTAGTAAACCTTCACCTCTGACTCATGCTAGGATGACACAAAGATGCCTAGTCTTGGCTCGACCATTCGGGGATAAAGGAGGAGATCATCCTAGAGAAGAAGGATAATATTAAAAATGCTATTACTTCCAAATTTAAAGATAAGTAGTGGGATGATAAGGAACTAATGGACAAAAGGAAACTAAGGTATTAGAAGAAGGTGATCAACCCCACTTTTGTTATCTAGAATTATATTTATGTCTTGACTAATGCCAAAGAGAAAATGAACATTGCAAAGATAAGAACTAATTCTCATGAGCTTCTAAGTGAAGGTGAGTGTTGGCCTATTCCTAAAAATCTTGGCATGAAAGACCCTGTCACCTTTTTTATTCAAAGAGGGTTGAAGATGAAAATCACTTTCTTTTGGATTGATTGGCTCTTAGTCACATCCATTCTCATTTCAAAAATATTTGCCACACTACCAACCTTTTGGAATTGTTAAGTCAGGAAAACTATAGTGATCTAGGAATGTTTTTTTTTTTAATCATATAAGTAAAATATTAAAGAATCTCAATTAATCCCTTACTTTCTTAAGGTAGAATACCACATTGGTCTTAGTGAATATTAATCATCCTCCTCCTTATCATCATCAATATAATATTATATTAAATGCTAATAATATAGTCTTCAATATTAATACTAATATATATAAAAAAACAAAATTTTATTTCAAAATGCAGTCAAATAAATAATAGTTTTCTAGTTTCTTTTTTTAATTTATAAAATTATTTTCATTTTTAAATAATCCCACATTAATTTGTATTGAGTATATATATTTTTATTTTTGTTATTATTGCTTTGAACGCATAAACATGAATGAAATTAAACATTACCTTGCCCTCATCATATGAGATTGTGAAATTCACAGAAATGATACTGAGCTGTAAAATACCCCTTTCCATACATAAATCAACAAATTTTGATCAAACAGTATCATCTTCCCAGAGTTTTAAGTATTTGAGTCATAGAAAACTTTCGCAGAGGCAATGATCTGGCCGCTCCAGAATCTTTGTCTATCTCTTGCATTCATTCATCCAATCCATCGGCAAGACCGAGCTTAAGATCGATTGATATCAGCATATTAATGTACCCATAAACACAATGAAATAATTGTTCAACAAACGTTCTTCTCTCTATATATAAGCCTAAAATTTCCCAGCCCACCCTGATGAAATTCAACCTCACAAGAGTTGATATTCTAAAACGAAATACTCAACCTCCTCTTTGGAGTGATTATTCAGATCCTTAATGTAAACATAAGACAACAAATTTCGACCAAACTGAAGCGATAAAATTCAGAGTTTGAAATATTTACGTTACACAATTCAATAAAAAATCCCAGCAATGATCTGCTAGCCGTTGCAGAATTTCTATCTATTTCTTGGATTAGCTCATCCTACCAGTCGGCCAGACCTAGCTGAAGATCAGCTAGTAACAGCTGGTTCATAAATTCAAAATTAAGTTCAAATATAAGAACAATTTTGACTTTATAATAAATTCCAAATTAAGTTCATACAAAAAAAATTGTTTTTTGTTTTTAAGTTACAGTAAAAATACAATGTGTAACGGAGTAAGTTAATAATTGTGCCGATAAGTTGCCTATTTTATGATTTTAGTGGTTTAGTTGGATTGATAAGAATTTAGATTTTCACATGTTTATTTTAATTTAAAACTAATGCGGATTAAAAAAAAGTAATTAAAATAGAAATAAAAAAAATAATTAAAATAGAAATATCAAGCAACAAATGTAATGAAAACTCTAATCCGAGTGTTCAAAGTCTACAATAAACAGTGTCGGACGATAAAGTAAAGAAAGAATGATAAGGCTCCTTTCAAATCAACGTCATCTCACCATCCCTCCGTGATTTTTTGTCAAAATAGAATGATTGAAATTGCTTCGTTTCTCATGAGACGACAACTTCTGTTAGCCTTAATGTTTCAATTGTTTATCCTTATTCCAGTTGCGTGGTTTATTCACGTTAATGATGGGGTTCTGTTATACATTATCTACGCAATCAATGGCCTAATAAAAGAAAATTAGTAATTGCTTTTAAACGTGCAAAGATATACACAAAGAAGAGAAGAGTAGGTGAAACAATTTTTTAAATAATTAGTTTATAACCTTTTTTTTCCAATTTTAAAATTTACATTAAAAAATTTTATTTTTAAATATTAAATTTTTCAAAATTTTAATTTAATTTCAATTATATATGTATTTTACTATTAATTAATTATTTTTTATTTAAAAAACATATATATCATTATAACATTTATAACAAAATATATGATTTTCTTTTGTGAAAAATCTATATTGAATTATGAAATATTTATTCACTTATTTGTTGGTCCAAAGACAACGTTATTCAACAATACCTCTACATCTTCATTTTTTAAGCCAATACTTCTCTGATATAATCAAAGGAATTTAAAATCGCACAACACATCGAGGCGACCTCCGTTCAATTCCATTGAAGAAATATGATCCATTCCTCAACCTAAAGCGGGTTAACATATTTATGAGTAACCACTTGTTTCCACAAACTATTTGTAGAAATTATATGCCACCCCATTTTAGTAGCCAAATCTTTTGAAAATATGAATAGGTTTTTCATCCCCCACCCACCCCATTTTTTCGGCAGGGCTATTTGCTCCTAGCCAACCCTTGCAGAAAATTTACCTAATTGCTTCACTCGCTAGAGGAATATACAACAAATATGCTGAATTTGGTGGAGTGTTCCTTTTGGAATCCAAGATAATGACATCCAATATATAGGGATGGCCTCCAAAGAAGATTTTATAGGTACAAATCTACCAACCCTAGAAAGCCATCGATGATGCCAGAAATTTAATCTGCTTTTGATTTTAGCTACCATCCATGTCCAATTTGTTATTTTATAATTGTTTGGTTTCATCATAAAGCCAAGGTACCTTCGTCCCTCATCGAATTAGAGTTGTCTGTAGGGAAATATTTGAGTCACATAGGTTAATTCACATTGAGAACAATTTGATGCTGGTAACGTGCAATTTTCCTGATTGGTCTCCATCCCTGTAGGCTTACAAAAAGTTCTGAGAACATTGAAGGGCATTGATGTATCACTAATGGCCCCACTAAGAAATATGAGAACATCATCGACAAAGAGTAAATGAGATAGGATTATTTTTGTAGCAATTCTTACACCTTTAAATCTCCCATGATCCCTTTCATCTATCATCAATTTACTCAAGCCTTCCATGACCAAAAGGAAAAGAAGGGGAGATAATGGGTATCCTTGCCTGAGTCCATGTTCAACATGAAAAATTTTGGTAGCTGAGCCATTGATCAGAATGGTATAAGAAATAGATGTTACACAACACATAATCTAATTTATAAAATCATTATGAAATCCTACATGAGTCAATAAAATTCGAAGGTACAACCAACTTGGCGTATTGTATGGTTTATAGAAATAAATTTTCAAAATCATGCCTTTCAATTTCTTTACTTTTATGGAGTGGAGACCTTCCTTTGCAATGCCAATGGCTTCGTGGATATCTTGATTATCCAAAAATGAAAACTACTCCAATGATTTGTGTTGGGACAAGATAGGCTCGATTCGATTAGCGATGAATTTGGCTATGATTTTATATAAGCAATTACACAGTGAAATTGGCCTAAAATCATTAAATATATTAGGCTTATCAGATTTGGGTATTAAGGCAATGAATCTAGCATTGAAGGCATCATAGATTCTCCTATTGATTCTACATTATTAAATTTCCCTTAGCAAGTCATGTGCGTTCAAGTCGAAGAAAGTGAGATAAAATTCCATCGGCCACCCATCCGAAGTTGAGCTCTTATCTTTCTTGAACCACTTCAATATTGCCTCCAATTATCCCATCGATACCGGTGGATACATGTCTTCATTTTATTCCTCGTTTACAAACCATGGGGTTAATCTGGCCACCTTGATGATTTCCTCCAGAGATGTCTCCTGCTGGACTTTAAACAAATTTTGAAAGTGTTGCATACCAAGATTTGCTAGCCTTTTGAATGTCTGTGATGAATTTCCTTCCTCACATCTAGGGACCAAATAGTATTGATGGTATTTCATCCTCTTACAAACTGCTGGAAAATTTTTGTATTGTCGTCTCGGGGTTGCATCCATTTAGCTCTGCTTCTATGTATCCATGGTTCTTATTTTTTCTTTAACAAGTTGATTTTTTCTGCCTCTAACTATGTAATATGTTGTTCCATTTTCAGGGTCCTCTAGTCTAGCTAATTCCTCTCGAATTCTATAGAAAGATTCCTCTTCTTTTTTCATCTTTTATTTTGCCCACTTGATGATACTCTTTTTAAGGTGAATAATATTCTGCACCAAATGCTCTATGGGAGACCTATTCTTAGAGATGGACCAAGCCTCGCACACTTCTTTGACTAGCTCATCAAATTCCTCTTCTCTCAACCAAGTCACATTAAATTTAAATGGGGCGTGTGGATTAGGAGAAAATCCAGCTATTTCCATAAATATAAGAGAATTGTATGATATAACCCCAAGTCTAGTCCACTATTTAAGTGAATTAATCTTATCCATTAGGGATTCCTTGATGATAAATCTTTCTCGACGTCTAGCTAACATGGTGGTGCCTGTTCTATGATATCTCCAAGTATGTTGGGTATGTACCACTTCAATATTGATGTGTCTGTTGTTTTCCATTATATGTTTAAAGAAATACGTAAGCAAATCTAATTGTGCATTGTGACCCCATGACTCAACGTGTCCCAATGAAAACTTCAGGTCACCCCCCATAATTATATTCTCAACTTGCATGAAAAAAAAACTAGCATAGCTTCCCAAAACTCCATTTGATTGTGACAAGACCAATATATGTTGATCACCTAGATATGAAGTCCTAATTCCTTTGACAAAACTTCTACCATGAGAGTGCCCTCTCAAACCTAGACATTCAAAAATTTCATATTCCTACAATTAATACTGATAGAAATACCACTTGATCGCCCTCCCACATCTAGGGCATGGAATTTCTAGCCTGGGACCATAGATTTTAATAGAGATACAATATGCTCAGTACTCCCTAAAGTCTCTTACTGAAAAATCACATCCAATCTTTCAAACATGATTAATCTTCTGAGGGATAATTTTTTGGCAAGGCTAGCAACCCCTCTACAATTGAAGGATAGGCCCTTTAGTGGGAAGCCATACGCAGGTTGCTTTGAGCTCTAAGAACCCTATCAATAGATAACCTCCTACCTTCTACAACATCCATGCTAGATTTAGCGTACTTAGGAGTTGGTGAGATACTTATACTCCCCTGACACCTATGAGTTGCTTGGTTAAAGAACACAAATTATATCTTTGACTGTCAAAAGACTTTGAGGATGATTCCTTCAACCTGAAATCGATCATGAGGGATAGAGCTAGTACTATAAGGAAAAGATTCAAACAACTAATAGGGGTTGAGGGCATTGGACATGCAACAAATTTTAAAAGAAATGATGATACCACCCCTTCATTTATAATAGGACATGTAATGAAAGAGATTAATAGAGGATTTAAGGATTTAAATGGTTTTTATCATGCATGGAAGAGGGAGATACCCAGTATAGGCGAGGAATATGTAGCTCATGAGGTAGTGACGACCGAAAGTGCTTAAGGAGTCGTTCTAGGAACTTCTTCCTTTTTACCTTGGTTTTCTCTAATCGTCTGTTTTGATGAGATGATTCCTTTTTATACTCTAGCGCCATGGATTTTGTGGCACCTTCCATCCCACCTGATTTGTACTCTACCTTTTCCTTAGAAGGTAAAGGAAATTCTACGAAAATGTTCCTGAATTCGGGACACCTTCGGCATCTAAAAGGGACTCCTCATCATCCAACATCTGTAATCTAGAAAAACCTCCCCACTGAAGCTCCAATCTTTCCACGTGACCCTCCCTGGTGTTAAGATGAACTAGAATTTGTGTAGAGGCCATCTTACCCATCTCAACAAATTATTTTTCATAGTCTAAAAATTCCCCCAGGTCATGCCCCAGTTCTCCTAAAAACATCTTATGTCTAGAATTGCATCGACAGAGTCGAAACCCTGACCCAAATCAGACCAACCCCCAATTTTTCACGTTCTTGGTCAAATAATGGAGACCATCTCTTCAACATAATAGAGACCATTCCAATGTGCAAAATTTTTGTTAGAACCCACTTTTCATGTTCTGATTTTGTAAAACTAAACATGAACTAGCCTCTAGTCATTGTTACTGTAGACGACATAACATCCATGAATAGTCCTCAAAACTCCACTACCAATTTCTTCACACCAGTTTTTGAGTTATCTTGACCCCAAACGCTACCAACGATGACTCAATCAACTGTGTCCATGACCTCATTCAATTTAATGTAATCCTCGAGAACTAGTTTCCACCCCCTTTCATTTACTTTGGTCGATTTTTATTTCTCCCCCCTTGTCTGAGGTTCGCCTTCCTCTGCACTTCCTGAACCCTTTAATAGATGAAATTAAATACCCCTCACACTATCTTCTATCCAACAGTGGTCTGGTGCACTGTAACAATTGGAGTAGAACATCTAAAGGTTTGTGCCAAGGAAGAAACCCCTAAACTATATGATGAAGATGAAACTTCAACCCTCCTCCTCATCAAAGTATCTAAAGATTTTTGGATCCCTGAAGAAACCTACTTTCCTAGATATACCGAAAATATTAGGCCCCTATACTACTAGTGTAACCCATTATTGTTATTAGTACAACCCCCTTATTATATTATTGTACCCATGTAGTCCCCATATTGTTACTATTGTGCTCCATAGAAGCCCACTATTGTTATTATTGTGCCCTTACATTATTATTTTTATGTCGGCTCTGATTACATTACTACCCCTTCCACTCCTATATATAGAAAGGAGGTATTTTCATTTGTATCATCCAAGAATTGTTCATTTATGTAATGTAAACAAGGTTGCCCCCTCGAAGAGGCTGAATTCTAAGGCCTTAATCTATCTTTTCTATCTTTTTATAAGCTGGTTTCATAACATTTGGTATCAGAGCTTTGGCTTCTAGGGTTTTGCTGCTCAAAATAGGTCATCGTGGAATTTTCGCTATAACATTTATTCTGTGACGTTTCAGAAGCAAAAAAAAAAAATCCATTTGAGATCAAATCACACTAAACCTCGGGTCCAAATTTCAGAGCTTTTTTCCCTATATTTGCAGAGATATGATCTGAGAAAGTTGGCATTTTTGTAGACTCCTGAATTACATTCTAAACAGATGACTTGAGGAAAATCACATACAATTGAAACCATGTTCTATTTCTTTTGCATTCCTCCACGATAGCTTTTTAGTGTTGTATGATGATGGTATTGCCGAAAATGAAGGAGTGACTAGATGACTTTGTGTCACATGTCTATGAGAAAAACGGGCACCTCTTTGTTGTGAGCGGTCCACACATGTTCTTTGGTTTTTAACGATGATTTTTAGCAATGAAAAATTGTCCACTTGATTTGCATCTTCTACACTCAACACTCTAGGTTGTTTCTTTGAAGATCCCTGTTATGTTTAAAAATTTCATAGTTTGTAGGTTTTCTAATTTATTGCATGCATGTTCTACCCCTAGTATGCATTGATATTTGTAACTTCATCTCCATAAGATGAGAGTAGCTAGCATTAGCTTGGTAAGAAATTCGATCAGGAACATATTTTTTGTTTCATTATCTCTTTGAAATGGACTCAACCATATTTTGACCATGACTTAATGTCCATGGGTGCATCTCAATGTAGAGAAACTATTGCATTTTTCACTTTGACACCAGACTATTTTATGTGGTTGGTTTCTTCATGCTTAGAAGATGTGAATCATCCATAGAGCCTTGCCTAAATATTTGGTGATGTAGGAATAATTATTAGATGTCTTCTAATTATTGCCATATTTCAGATATCACATTGTCTCCCAAGAAAATCAACTTGTAGATATTGTGTGTGCAAATCAATGAGACCTTCAACCATCTTTGTTTTAAGCATTGTAAAAATATAATATCAAATAACAAAGAGAGTGACACAATAACCCCTTTGCTACAACAAAGGTGATATGATTTAGAGTAGCATGTGGGATATGGATTTAGGAGATACGCCTAAGTACGAGTATTTTTTGTGTGTGACCCTTAATGTTATAGACAAATTGAAGTTTAAGTTCCTATAACCAGATTGATATCTGTAAAGTAAGGTTATGGATATGATAGCCACACTACTCATAAAATCTTTGAGGCAAAGAAACAACCACAACCACATGACTGATGGGAAAAGAAAAGGGACAAAACACGTTTAGCTTCAATGGGTGCAGCGAATGAAAGTTTCAAGGCCGCTATAAAAAATGTGACAGGAGCCTGAACAAATAAAAATATTAGCAACAATAGCACAAATATGGAGGAATTGCGGCAAGTGCCTCATGCAATACCATGTGACTGACTACATCGGTACACCTTTTCAAACATAAATCCTCCCTCCTTCCCCACAAAATGATGTACAAAAATTACAGACAAATGCCTATTCAATGAGAGAATATCACTGAAGGTAGGGTAGGATAGACACCTTTGACCATAAAGAAGGAATAGGGGTGCAATGAATAACAAAGATGATTCCAAGATCACTATAGGTCAAAATGACAATTTAAATACATTCCTCTTATTTTTCGTAGAAAACATCGTGTTCACATCGACATTCCTCTTCTACTTCTATTCAACTTGCAACCATTCTCTTCCTCCTTGAAGAGCTCCTGGAAGTGGTATTTTTCCTCAACAAGCTCTTTTCTTATGAGTTGTGCTCATGAACATGCAGATCATATAATATCCTCACCAAAGTTTCTCCGTCAATCTCTTTATCTCATATGGTCTCAATAGGCATTAATCTCGTGATTCAATCATCCTCTGAAGTAACATACTTTTGTGAAAATGTTCAAAAATATACTGGTCATACCTCAACATTAGGAAACTTCATATGAAAGGAATTCAAGGTCCACCTCTCCATATGTCAACATCTCCTTTACACGACTCAATCTTGGATCTTAGGATTGTTACTTCAGAAATAAAAATTGAATATGAGGGATTGCAAGATATCGAATCGCAGTTTAACGATTTCCAATATTTCTTACCTCAGAGAAGAGATTTCAATGATTGATTACTAATGGTAGAACGTGCATTTATAGACTCACATGGACTTCAAGGAAAACCTTGGAATAAGAATTTGATTTATGGGGAAACCAACAAAAGTGAGTATGGATCCTCCTCTTTCCCTTTGTTATTTGAATCTCTTCAAAAGGAAACCAAAAAAATTCTTAGTAAGCAATGGTTAGCTTTGATACCAATTGAAAACCATTAATTAAAACAAATAACAATTTTAGGAGACAGAAACATCATGGCACGAAGGTATTAAGCCTCAATGTCTTGTATACTACAAATACTTATACAATATAAATACATCGAGGTTAACATATTTATCGATCAAACGAGAAAATGACCTAGTACCCATTTTTTTGAGGTCGCAAAAAATCACTCAACTTTGAAAAATGATGATTCAGAATACACCGTTCTTTTTGGATAATATTTTTGTCACTTTAAGTTTTTTTTTATGTATCAAGTACGAAGATATTTTTTAAATATTAGTGATTTTCATGTTGATTTTAAAAAGTGTTGATGCAACATCAACACATTTTTTTAGAGAGCTTATTTTTGACACTTTAAACTTTTTTATGTATCAAGTGTGAACATTATTTTTTTTGTGAGTGATTTTCATCTTCATTTTGAAAAGTGATGACGAGCATCAACTATTTTGGTTTAGAGGGCTTAGTTTTCACACTTTAAATTTTGTAATGAATTAACTCTGGATAATTTATTTTAAATGTTGGTGATTTTCATGTTAGTAATAAAACATAAAAATAAAAATAAAAAAAGAAAAAAGGAAAAAAAATAAAATAGAACAAATATATATATTAAAA
>APFE031750732.1:86072-102863 GCA_000404065.3 Pinus taeda
GATTTTAAATTTTTCGTTATAATGAATTGAGTGTGCCCCACAATGTGTTACGTTTATGGTTGGTTTTTAAGCTTCCATTACAATGGGTTGAGCTGACTTACACTGTGTGTCAATTTGACAATTGATTTTTTTTTTTTTTTGCAATGTATCAAGTTGTTTTAGGTTATGGTTTTAAAATCACTATACATTTAGCATTTAAAAAAAAATTACTCTTGGTATAATAGCTCTTCGTTCAGGTGTTCATTTTTAAAAGTTTTTTTAGTCATAAAATTTCTCCATAATGTCATGCTTCAAATATTTTGAAAACTTAAGATTTTTTTGTAGTCATAATCTTTGGTTTTAATTCCATGATTGAAAAATTGTCAAGATTTTAATGTTTTTCTAAGTCATATTATTTTATCTTTAATGTTATGGTTGAAAACAATTATAAATATTTTTTTCTTACCACCATGCTTGAAAATTTTTGGAATTTTAAGGTTTTCCAAAGAAGTAATATTTTAAATTTAATGTCATACTTAAAAATTGTTGGAATTTTAAGGCTTTTCAAAGACGTGATAATTTATCGTTAATGTTATGCTTGAAAATATTTGGAAATTTAAGTTTTTCAGAGTCATGATATTTTATTTCTAACGCCATTGCTAAAAAATGTTGAAAATGTACCCCGGAAAAAAGGAAGTTATTCCAACATCAACACTTTTCGATTTCAAGGTGTTTTTTGCACCAAACAAAATATATTTTATTGTTTTTTATTGTTATTTTTAAAACATATTGAAAATTTACCCTGAAAAAAATGGTGATGCAGAATCAACACTTTTTATTTTTGGGTTGCTTTTTCATGTTTTTTTGAGATCGTTGGAATTGAGTACCCATTTTGAGGTAATAGTTCCCATTTTATTTGTAACTATGTTGGTTATGTATCAAGATAGTTTGTCTATCTTGGACACATAATCACTTTGGTTGAGTGAATATCTCAACCATACACCAATCTAGGATCCTAACTAGTTGGAGAGAATTTCTCAACAAAATAGACCTCAACAAACTCCCAAGAATGATGAATAGTCTTAATCTAGAATCAAAGACAAGTAGAAAGAATTCCAATTTTAATAATTTAATATTGGGACTTATTGATTGTTTTATGTGAGGCTGAGGCTAACAATTTCGTACCAATATGAAAAGGTTATACGTGTGCACCTGTGAATAAGTGTTATGTGCCATGATGAAACTTTAAATTTTTGAACCAACAACGGTGCGCCATACATATTTGCGCATCGATAATGGTGTGGTTGTGTTTAGAAATGTGGCAGAGCTAGTGCATAACTGTGTCTTGGGTGCACAAATGATTTTTTTTTAATGGAAACTTATGTTTCCATATTTATAAATAAGTTTTTCATATAATAAAATAAAATTGTATTTTCCCACCGAGCTTTGGATTAACAGTGAATGCGTGCATTGTTAAGGCACTCCTTGCAATAGGCCACTAGTTCAAATCACCCGTGGGCATTTAACTACCAAAAAAAAATGAAATTGTATTTCATGTATGAGGTTGATGTATTTTATATGTGAATGAAGAAGTAGAGACGTCAATAGAGGGAGCAACAAAAAGAGGAGGAGCAAATGGTAGACCCATACAATATATGTTGAACATGGGAGGCCAAAGGGAGGAATAGGGATTTATACCCTCACCCTATTACTGCAACAACCCAAGTTCTCTTAAGGAATGTAAGCCTCCTAAAGTACTATGAGGAGGCTACATCCCTGAAGGAGTACTATGTCCTATTAACACATCTGATCTGCCAGTGGAGTTCCGAAGAGTATGATATATGTGTTAATCATGGGGCATGGTATAAGTCCTTTAAGGAGGACATATAATCTATCACAGGCCTATCAAGGAGAGGGGAGGATTTTTCCCAGTTCCCTCATGGACCTCATGGGGTTACAGTTAAGACTCAACTTGCCTACACTCAGAGATATATAGGGCCTCATTCAGTATATTTACAAGATTTTTGGGTGCCTCGTGGACAACTGCATATTTCTTCTTTTGTTTCACAAGAGGTTAGGTACCTCTCATTATTAGTCACCACCATTACACACTCAAGTATTGATGGGAAGCGCATTAGTTTTCCTCTTTTGTGTTATGTCAATTCTTTGATTCAGGCGACACATTTTATCAGATGGTATTCCATTTGTTTGAGGAAATGTTTTATGGCTTTAGATAGATGTCTTTAGTTGAGACATGGGAGGGCGAGCTTTCCTTTCACTTCAGATGCTTTTTGTTTCTTTTTTGAGAGGTTCCAGAGATGAGGCATACATTTGACCATCGCCCTCCTAGGTAGATCATTGAGGTACATATGAGCATGTGGGGGAATATGATGCCCAAGGGAGGCCTGTCAGAGTATTTAGCTAGGATTTTAACAGAGGCAGTATTTCTACCGACTAGTGAGGATGGCCATGATTTTGTCACGTTGGTGTTTCTATACATGGGGATTGATTGAAGATAGTGTCCCAACATCATCTTCACACTGGTTCAACCTCCTAATGATAGAGGTAATATCAGTGTTTTCTTTAAATTACTATAGTTTCATTTTATTGTTTTAATTAAATTTAATAAAATTTAATTCTAGCATATTCATTAACTTGTTTTATTGACTTCTTTAATGAAATTCTCTAATTATTGTTGAGTAATATATATTTATATACATCGATTTTTCAATGAATAAAAGGCCTAAAATTTTACAATAATTGCATTATCACGGCATGATTTTTCGAAAAAAGAGAAAATTTCATGCAAAGAACTCGTGCATCCATAATATAAAAACACACCGACATGTTATGGTATATAAGAGAACCGTGATGACATCTTCTTGCATGACTGATTCCTTCTCTAAAAACGACAACATCGAGGCATATATTCCTTCAAGGACCAATATTGTTTGCAATTAACACCTCAATGCATTGTAATTATTGATGAGTTAGTGCTTTCACAGAAGTCACACCTTGATCCTACAAAATATTATTTCCAACCCTATTGCATTATTATAATTAACAACACTGGTCCTTTTATATCCCTAACACACTAGTGTGTTTATACAAATAATATTCAACAATTTTGTGAGTTTAACCAAAAGCACCGACGCTACCATTACCTTTTATGTGTCTCAGTGTCATTCCTTGGAAGAACTCCCCAAGGAATTTTTTATAAATCATCAACGGGGCAGTATACGTTTCAAGAACTGATGCTCTTTACATTTAATGCCTTGATGCTTTTAGTTATATATGAATTTCCATCCACTAAACCTTCGGAAACCTAGATTGTTTTAGTTGTGATGAATTTCCATTATGATCTTTGCTAAAACATCCTTTATCATAAACAAATGTTCTAATGGATGGTTTTTTGATAATTTTTAACAATTTTATAACTATAAAATCCTCGGTTATAACCTTTGCTAGAAGTTATTTTACTGATAGTGTTAATATTATG
This sequence comes from Pinus taeda, assembly GCA_000404065.3. Classification (NCBI taxonomy): domain Eukaryota; kingdom Viridiplantae; phylum Streptophyta; class Pinopsida; order Pinales; family Pinaceae; genus Pinus; species Pinus taeda. Next base: position 89,551 of record APFE031750732.1, read on the forward strand.
AACCTAGGGTATATAAACCCTAAGATAAATACTATAAAACCTAAAATAAAAATGATTGACCATGGTTTAGGATGGTTTATTTTCATATTGAGACAATCTTTGTTAGAATGCAACAGTGGAACATGGTTGAGCATGATTGATTTTCATATCAAGACAATCTTTGTCACAACATGACATTGGACCATGGTTGATTTTCATATCAAGAAAATTTGTCACAATGTGAGATTTGACTATGGTTGACCATGATTATAAACCCAAGGGATTTATATTAAACCCCAAGATCAATATTATAAACCCTATGAATAATATTATACCCTAGGAATATGAACACTTAGATTAGTAAGCCCAATACATTCATATTATAAACCTAAGGGAATAATAAATCCAATGGATTAATACTCAAAACCCAAGGGATTATAAATCCAAGTTATATAAACCATAAGATAAATAGTATAAACCCTAAAATAGAAATGCTTGACCATGGTTTACCATGGTTTATTTTCATATGGCGACAATCTTTGTCATAATGTGATGTTAGACCATGTTTTTTTTTTTTTTGTAAATTAGTCTAATTCTATTATGGTACAAAACTTCAAAAACTTACAACGAGGCGCACCTCGGATATCACCATCCTACAGAGATGGATTTTGCAGCATTGATGTCCTTATCCAACCAGGCATTTGTCCTACCCCAGGATTGGGAGACTTGCCTACTGTTACAAAACTCTGACAGTGTGGGAAAAAAAACCTTGAAACCCATACATATTCCGAAATACGGACTTTTTAACCAGAACCCAGAACCCCAAGACTGACTCAAAAATCATATTCCCTGACTCTATATTCCGCCATTGACGCCGCACACAGAAGCATATCATAAGAACTATGGTTGTGCTTCCGAGGACTGGGCAGAGCAACAACCTTACATACAGAGAGAGCACTGAAAAAGACACATATCATGACCCAACAGATGAACAAAAGACATTGCCATACCCTTCGCCCGGTAGCCCTGAGAACTGGTTCAGTCGTCCACAGAGGTAGATGGCACCTCTTCCACCACTCTGCAAGCATACGGGTCCGGCTCGCTTGAGTCTGTGTGAGGCGCATCGTCATCCACAGGAGCGCTTGGACCGGCCACGGCTCCCGCTGATGCTTCTGCCAAGTTGTGCTGACCCTGCTCTGGAGCTGGAGGAAGAATTGCCGGACAGACCCTCTGTGCAGGAGACAAGGTTGGTTGATCCAATACTGGGGCCGGAGGCCTGTGTTCCTCTGCCGTTGGCACACGAACCTCATGCTCACATTTCTCAATTTTAACAGACACATAGTAAGTGTCGGAGTCCAGAAGGTAGGGGAAGCTGAATCGAGTTGTGGGATGGAAGCTGTGATTATAGGCTGAGGCTTGAGCTTGCCCTTATCTTCTTCTGTGTCGGCGACGAGCACTATTAGCATCGTCCGACAGCGAATCAGAGGAACGTGGGATGGGGGCTCGACCTCTTGCCCCTCCCCGAGACCCGCTACGACAGCAACCGGCGCGAAGCCTCTCCTTAGGCATTGCAGACCGAGGTGGACATGAAGGAGGTTGGAGTAATGTGGAATTGACTAAGTATTATGTAGCGGGTTAACAAGAGGCGCAGAGGCACGGAAAGGCCAAAGGGCTACAAGAGGCACAGGTAATTGAAGGAGAAAATCGCCTTTACAGACCTGGGCAAACTGGCTTGCAGACCAAGGAATGATGGTAGGCCAAGGAATGATAGCGGGCCGAGGAATGACAGCAGGCCACCAGCAGCTGCAGACTAGAGCAGAAATTAGGGAGGGAAATGCCGGGAGCCCGCTTGTTTCTTGGCCGCGCCTGTCTCTCTGAACTAGCCACAACACAGAAGTTTAGAGCCAAATGTAAACCAGAACAATCCGCAAACTATACATTACCTTTCCTGTGCCTCTGTCATTATATGGAGAGGACATGCAGCGTGCCATGTGCGAACCAAAGGCATTCATTATCTTCCCGGAGGGTGGAGTTGCAGACTGCGTGCGAGGAGGGCTGATCGAAGCGGCTCGAATGCAGTGGACGAAGCGTCTGGAGGGATAATTAAGGCAGGGTGTTAATGGCTGTGTACAGGTGGCGGGCCTAGGCGGCCACTTGCCCAGTGGGAAGCCCGCCCCCGTACAGCTATCACATGCTCGCACCCGCATCCGGGGGATGTTAGACCATGATTATAAACACAAGGGATTTATATTAAACTCAATGATTAATATTATCAACCCTATGAATAATACTATATCGTAGGAATATGAACCCTTACATTTATAAATCAAAGAGCTTGATATCATAAACCCATTTATTAATATTATCAACTTTATATATAGTATTATACCCTAGGTATATGAACCCTTAGGTTTTAGGTATATGAACCCTTAGATTGATAAACCCAAGAAATTGATATTATAAACCTAAGGGATTAATTCTAAAACTTTAAGGTATTAGAAACCCCAAGGGAGTAATATTAAATCAAAGTGATTAATATTATAACCCCAAGGTATATGAACCCTAACATAAATACTACAAACCTTAAAATTGACATGGCCGACCACAGTGGACCATGGTTCAATTTCATATTGAGACAATCTTGGGTTTATAATCCCTTATGTTTTTAGTATTAATCCCTTGAGTTTATAATATAAATCCCTTGGGCTTATACATCTAGGGATTCATATTCCTAATGTACAATATTATTCATATGGTTTATAATATTAACCCTTGTGTTTAATATAAAAGCATTGGCATGGAAAATTTTAGTGGCTAATATTCGCAGGTGGGCTAATTTGTTATGATTTTTCCAAAAAAATTGTTCACCAATTTTCATTTTTTATAAAAATGATTTGCCCAAATTTTATAATATAAAATTATTTTACCTTAAAAATAGCCAACATTATATAGAGAGTATATATAACATCATTATAATTTTGAATAAATTTACAAATACATCAATAAACATTTTATAGTTTGCATATTAGGGACTAGTGATATTCACCAATGTTTTTAAATTTCAAGATAATTTTCCATCCTTAAAAATTTCCCTATCCATTGGGTTTATAATCATGGCTAACCATGGCTCAACATCACATTGTGACAAAGATTTTCTCAGTATGAAAATCAACAATGTTCTAATGTCACATTGTTACAAAGATTGTCTCCATATGAAAACCAATCATGGTCAACCATGGTCCAACATTGCATTTTGAAAAAGATTGTCTCAATATGAAAATCCACCATGGTAAAACATGGTCAGCGATGACTATTTTAGGGTTTATAATATATATTCTGGTGTTTATGTACCTTGATTTTATAATATTAATCCCTTGGGTTTAATATTATTTCCTTGAGTTTCTAGTATAAATCCCTTGGGTTTATTATTCTCTTGCATTTATAATATCAATCTCTTGGGTTTATGCATATAAGGGTTCACATTCCTAGGGTATAATATTATTCATAAGGTTTATAATATTAATCCTTAGGTTAAATATAAATTCCTTATATTTAATTAATTAAAGATAAATAAGAGTAATAATTTTTTTTATATATTTTTTTTTATATTATTATATATTTATCGATATGAATATGAATATTATCATTAATAGTAGATCTATAGCATTAATCTCTATTGTGTTAGTATATACATATTTATTATAAGCATAATCTAGCTAGTATATAATTTGACTATTTTTTGGTATATTTTCTAGTCAATTTGGTTTTTGGTTTGAAATCTAGTAGAGATTTATAAACCAAAATTTTGAGTACATACTTATAAAAAAAATGTATTTTTAAATAACAGGAAATCAAAAAAATTGCCAAAATTTATATATTTAAATTAAAAAAATAATAATAATTATTAGATTTACCTTTCTATATTAAAAAATTAATAAAACTAACAATATTAAATTGATAAAACATCTCACTCCATAAAAACTATTTTTTTTTAATTACAATGTAATTTTACTCCATATTTTAATTTTAATTTTAATCTGTATTATATTTAAAAATCATAAATTTATTAATTTCCTTTAAATTTAAAATGCATTAACAAAAAAACTAATGATGATTTATTTTGCTCGACCTCTTTACTATAAATTTACGTTATTTTTAGAATTCATAAACATGTTAAATTCCTTTATTTTTAACTTAAAAAATAACACTACTATGTTTTCTTAGTATACCAACATATTCATTTATCCAAAGAAACAAACATATTCATACTTGAACAAGGGCTGCAGTCGCGGTAGTCCCTGCCAGGTTTGAGATTTAATTTTTATATGGTCTAAAACTGTAGGCTCTACAATCTTTATATGGTCTCAAATTAACAGGAGATATATGCAGATTCTTAATACGATTTTAATGTCGCGTTCGCTGCCTTCATTGCCGGGTAACCATTTTCCCACATCCTTCCTGAAATGGTTATGCACACAAGCAGCTGAAGGATAGGATTTCTAAAGCATTAGAAATGTTCATGCAGTGTAGGATTTCGAAAGCATAAGAGATTTTTCAATTTCCTTTTTCTTTCCCGATCACATGAACTTTACAGTCTTATTAAATATAAGACACTATACTTTTTACGACCATTTCCTTAGAATTACATACATCAAAAATTGCAAGCCAAATGTTTTTGAGGGTTGATTTTTGTATCCCAAAGAAAAAATAAATAATATGAATTTATAAATATGAAAAGATGTTTTAAAAAAAATAATATAATATTATTTTTTTTATGCAATTATCTATAACAAGTATTTTCCCATTCTTCCATTTTTCCTTTTAATTCCATTTCCATACCATCATCTTTATTTTTTTTTTTTTCCCATTTAAGTTTTTATCTTCATAAAATATAAAATAGAATCTTGATTAAAATCAAATTATACCAATTTTTTTTTATGGAATGTCTTTCTTGGGAGGCAAGCAATTATTCTATTATGACAATTTATTTGTGAATGAGACTTGAAAGATTAACAAATACACGACCATCTCACTAGAAATTTACTCATTATAAGAAAAAAACAGTAAGAAAACTTTTATAGCCGGTGAATTTTTATGTCAATGAATAGTTTTGTCTCTTTCTCATCCAACACCACCCACAAAGAAACAACCAACTCGAATTATAACGAGTGTCAATTTCTCAGAATTCAACTCTCTATACTGTTATCCTAATCACATGTGGAAAAACAGAACATCATTTGGGCCCTTCTGTTGACCATTCGTCCATACCGTCATAACACAGACCACCATTTATGAATACCATCATAACACATACTATTCAACAATACACGGATGTTCGTAGGAAGGCTAAGTTGTTTGTCATGTTTGTTCAGTTTGATATTCCTGGCGAGTCATCTTCAATGGATATCCATTTTCCATTTTTGTATTAATAGAAGTTGTTGTGAAGCCTACTATCATACTTCCAGCGCTTTCTTTCTTTAGTATGTTGTATAATACATACAGTGCCTTTGCTGCTTTTTCTTTTGTTCCTTGTCTCTTGTTGTGTTTTCTCTTGTTTTTGTTTTTCTCTTTAGTGGAAAGTGTGAAAGAAGTTATTATTCTTAAAACAATATGTTTGTATAAAAACAATACCTGCTAGATGAGCCAGGGAGTCCTTAATGCCTTACAGAAGGCAAACATCAAGCTAGCAAAGGAAAAAGAAACAAAAAATCGTAGCTATAAAAGCCACTAATGGAAGGCGGCAACCATAGAAGCTACTGATCACTGTGGGCATAGAAGGGACAAAAGCCGGCAGCCATAGAAGCTACCAATCACTATGGGCGTAGAAGGGACCAAAGCCATTACTAAACACGCGTTATGAGGACTAGTAATCCTAAGCTTTTCGGTGGCACGTGAGAAAGGAATCTATTTGATTCTTAAGCATTAGGAAGTCTACCAAACAGAAGAATATTTCTTTGCGAGATTGAAGCTTCACGTACTTGCATGTTGTGAGCCTAATATTCATCCATAGCTATACATATTGTACTGATTTAGGATAAATATGAAAAGTTTTAAATTTTTAAGGGAAAAAATATATAGTACTTTTTCTTAGAATACAAGAAAGATAGATAACTAGAAAAAAAGTTAGAAATTTCAGAGCACTTGTTATATGCATGAAACCAGTAATATTTTTTATTCTCTGATAGTTACTTGGGAGAGAGAGTGCCTCACACTGAAGATGTAAATCCACAATCAATACATTTATCAATGGCAGTTTTGCGGTATCCAATTGGGAGAGTATTTAGTGCTTTACTTTGGGTGCAATACATCCAGAGTTCAATTCCCAAAGTATATAGTTTCTAAACACTTTCAGTAAATTAAAACTAAAAATAAAATAATACTGAAAAATAAAAATAAAAATAAAAATAACTTATCTTGAGTCTTGAGTGTTTCCTAACTTACTTGTTTCGTTCTCTGTCAGTAAATAAAAATAACTTGTTTCATTTTCTGTCAGTAAATAAAAATAACTTATGTGGATTGTTTCCTAGGCCAGTTGGTTCATTCCCATAACTTATGTTGATTGTTTCCTAGGCCAGTTGGTTCATTCCCATAGATAGGATTGCTTAAGTAAACAAGGCTCTATTTATATCATGATTATTTATATCAGGGATTTTACCAACAACCTTTACTATGGCAAAGAAGTATTTGTTGTTTTTTTTAAGAAAAAAAAAATAAGTTTTACACATACCTTTTTGTAACCATCTCAAAAGAGAGCTCTCCTGTTGAGAGATCCATTGTTAGAGCCAAGAGCGAAACCCTGTAGGTACAATGGCTTTTGGGAAAATGGCTTTTGTTCCCAAAATATGTCAAGAATATATGTTAGTTGAGAAGAAAATCTTTGTAATTTACTTACATAGAACATTAAGGTTCTTATGTTCTAGTATAGAAGGTAATAGATGCCATGTTGGTAGAAGGGCCATTCCGTAGAAAAGAATAAAGAAGATTCAAAGCAACGCTAAGTGTTCACTATGGATGAGATTCTTATGTTCTAGTATAGAAGGTAATAGATGCCATGTTGGTAGAAGGGCCATTCCGTAGAAAAGAATAAAGAAGATTCAAACCAACGCTAAGTGTTCACTATGGATGAGATGAAATCTGTAGCTACGGTTTCAATAACAACAATTATATGTCCGAATGGATGGATTGTTCCTTCTGTTGGTGAAATACCTATCTGTGCTCGGGTTTTTTTTCTGAATTCTTCATATTCAGATTATGAGAACAAACATTACTCACCAAGAAATGGTAGTCGGCAACAGTGACAGCCCAAGGAAGTTTAGGACACTAGGACAGTTGTTGCATGTACACGACAAGTTTAGGACAACTGTTGCATGTGGACGAAGTCGGCTACAACTGTTGCATGTCGAGAAAATCGACTGTTGCATGTGGACAAAATCGTCCGCAACTGTTGCATGTGGGAAAGTAGTAGACGTTTTGTTAGCCAAATATAAATGTATCGTGATCTACCACAAACATTAAATTTGTTGGAGTAGTGCTAACTCCAAACTAACATTAGTTAGACTTACGATGAAATTCCATAGATTTCAAAACTTATATCCTATGTCTCATGTGATTTATACATCTTCACTGGCAATAAGACCTCAAAATGGAAACTTTAGATTAAAAAAAGTTAATGATTTTTTTTTGTTAAAACATGGGTTAAAATGGTGAGTACATTAATCAATCAACGCAATTAATAAACAGTCAACGCCCAGTGATCGCTATAGTCCCTGCACCGCCTAAGGTAGGGACTAATAAAGGGTCAATTAATACTTTTATGATGGTTTTCATAATTTCATATCATTTGTTTTTCAATTTAGATTCAAGGTTTATCAAGCTTGATCGAGGAATGACCTTGATGGAGATATTGTTCTAACGAATTAAGAGGAAAAGTAAAAGAACTGTCAAATAAAGTAAGTAGAAAGAAGGCATATGTATGAGCCGATAAAAGAAAATTATGATAATTTAGTATCCATTTATCTTAATCCACGTGATTAGATTTTGAGAAGTTTTGTTTTGTAATCTTGTTGAGGCTTCATAGACTATGTTCTTATTTTAATTTTTTTAAATATCTATTTTTTTCAAATAATAATCTTTCTCTTTTGTTTTGAAAATTAATAAATTATTAATATATCTTTCTTAATTATCATGTAATTAAATTATTATATATAAGTAAATTCAATCATTCACTTAAATTATGGCTAAATTAAACATCAAATTAATATAAACATCTCACACTGAAATATGACCACAAATCCATATAACACGTATTGCATTACCATTAAAAAATACACACAATTCAATATTTTGAAAGTGGAACACATATCAATTAGCTGTGTTATCAACATGCAGAAGAGATGAGGTGTTGTAATCAAATTAATATAAACATCTCACGCTGAAATATGACCACAAATCCATATAACACTTATTGCATTACCATTCAAAATACACACAACACACAATTCAATATTTTGAAAGTAAATCACATATTAATTAGCTATGTGTCATCAACATGCCATGTAGTCTGACCGAGAAAAGAGACGAGTTGCTGTAATCAAATTGATATAAACATCTCACACTGAAACATGACCACAAATCCATATAACACCTATTGCATTACCATTCCAAATTACGCACAACACACAATTCAATATTTTGAAAGTAGATAGAAATATTAATTAGCTGTGTTATCAACATGCCATGCAGTCTGATTGAAAGAAGATATGAGGCGTTGTAGTCAAATTAATATAAATATATCACACTGAGATATGACTATAAATTCATATAATGTTTATTGTAGTATACTCTTAAGGGTTAGTTTGGTTGGTTAAAATCAGTGCTTTGTCCTTTGGGAGGTCACAGGATCCATTTTGCCTGAAGTCTTTGGGGTTAGGCCTTGCTAGTGAGCTGTGGAACTAGATTCCTTTCGGATTCGATTAGCCTAAATTTTTCCGTGAACTTAGTGACCACTCATTGACCAAAATATTTTTAAACTAAAAAAAACTGAATATACATAATTCAATATTTCAAAAATAAATCACGTATTAATTAGCTATTTGTTATCAAACACTTAGCATACACAATTCAATATTTTAAAAGTAGATCACATATTAATTAGCTGTGTGTTATCAACATGCCATGCAATCTGACCGAGAAAAATGATGAGATCTTGTAAACAAATTAATATAAACCTCCCACATTGAAATATAACCATAAATCCATATAACGCCTATTTCATTACGATTCCAAAATACACACAATGCAAAATTCAATATTTTGAAGGTAGATCACATATTAATTAGCTATGCGTTATCAACATGCGATGACCAAAAAAGGAGATGAGGTCTTGTAATTAAATTTGTGTTTTTATTATTTAATATTTAAATGTAATTAATTATTATTTTTTATATGTTTTAACTAGGTTTTATAATTTTATATTCAAAAAAAATTGGTTTTTTAAACCACAGTATTCCCATGATTATTTAATTTTACAAAACCAATATAATAAATTATAGAAATTTATGATATTTTTAAAATTTTATAATTTGTATTTTTTAAATAAAAAAATTTATTATTTTCACTATAATATTTTTATAATTACTTAATTTTGCAAAACAATATAAAAAGTTATAGAAAATCTATAATATTTTTTAAAATCAGCCACAGTTATTGAAAATATTCATCAAAATAAATTTTGATATTTTATATTATGGGGGGACTAATAAAACATTATTGTTGTTGTTGGGTAGGATTGGATTCTCCACCACCAAATAACAAAATATCTCAATTTACCAATCATTAAAATTTAAATAGACCAAATTCCAAATCTTAACAGTAACTTGAATTCAATATTTTTACTTTAATTTAGCCATATTTAAACTATGTTAAAAAAAATAGTTACCGTGCTTTATAAATGTAGTTGTAAAATATATTTTCAACTTATATTTTTTAGAATGAAATTAAATTTTTATAATAATATGATTCATCTTTATATATAAAATAATAAATAATTGCGAAAATAAATTATATTTGATGATTCAAAATATTAACCAAACAAATTTAATTTGATAAATTCAAAATTAAAATCAAAATGAAAATCATTTCATATAAGAAATCTCAATTTTAAATTAATGAAAAACAAATTAAAATTAAACAAACTAAAATTACATAATTTAGTTTAAAATACTGGGATTTTGGATGGTAATGGACCAATGTGCTTCATTTTTATTCTGGAAGGAGTAGTTATTGGATAAGTATAATTTAGCTTCCTAGTGATGGACTGCTTGCTGGTTCTAAAGACAATCTTCCTAGTTTGATTGCAATATCTTCAATGTCTCCGATTTGGTCTCTTCTCAATTCCCCGAGGTCATCAGTCATTAAATCTTCTCCAGGTGCAAATATAGAATGCTTATAATAACTGTCACAAATTTACAATAAGTCCGCCTTGCTGCAACATTAATATCTATTCACTGTTCACTTGAACGAAAACAGAGTATATGGAGTGTGTACAGAACCTTTGAACACACTACAATATTTTACTCTAACGCTGCACTACACAAGCATTGAACGGATCACCAACATCATATATGAGCGGTGGCACACGGCTTTTAAGAAATTTTATAACTCATACAAACACCAATTGTGATTTATGCTATTACACATTGGATTTAAATAAACCACGTCCACTCTATGTGGTATTACCAAACCGTGTTGAAAATTGTAATTCCAACTGCGCGTGAGTGTTTCAGCGTGCAGCGATCCCAGTAACCCCAGCAATTCAAACCTCAGCGATCAGCGATCAGCAACCTCAGCGATCAGCCGATATCGCATCGGCATATCGCATCGGCGAAATAGAAGTGGTGCTTTATAAAGTTGTTTTTACCATTTGCGATGAGCCGGACCCGATGAAGGAATTAATTCCTTTTTGATAAATTATTGCGTCCATATTATTTTCGCTATCGGCGAAAACCAAGTGTGCAGTCTCCTTCCCATGCGATAAGCTCTCACCCGATATTGTGGACCCGACTGCTGTTCAACATTTTGCTTAAAGATATTTCGGGTCCGCCAGTGGGTTGTTTTATTTTCTTTATATAAATTTCAGGCATATATTATAATATATATATCGGGCATGTGGTGATCGGGATTTCGCAATCGGCAGAAACAATGGGTGCACATTTGTGTGCCATGCGATAAAGCCTGGACCCGATATAATTCCAAAAGCATATTTTATAATGGGTGAAGTAAAACCTGGGAAAGGATTTTGACGTGTAGTGTAAGTCTTCCTACCGCAGTTTATCTCAGTAAACAGTAAATGCTATTTACTGTGGCTGGGTAAGTGTTTGGTAAAGTTTTTAATTCTTCCTGAGCGGGAGTATGGGCATAGAAAAAAATAGGAGTAAAATCATTTAATTTTTACTGTTTTTTTTTACGGAAGCATGGGATGTAAGTCCTCCCTCTGGTAAGTGATATATGAATGTAATTTTTGGAAAATGTGTGTATTGTAAGAGAGGGAAGCACAGTAGTGCGAAATACAATGTCCTGTATATGCATTGTTCTCTAGATGCATTTTTTTTGAGTCACGCAGCAGCGTGAGTAAAAACCCCTCTGTGTAATTTTTTTTAAGTGGAATGCAAGCGGTGAATCCCTCTGTGACAGAGGAAGTTTATGTTTTGTAAATGCATCTCTTTTTAATATAAATCCTTGGTGTGTAAACTGTCCCCTGTGCTCAGAATTATTTTTATGTTTTCCGCTGTGTTAAAAAAATAGACTCTGGGCAAAACAGAGCATTGTCTCTGTGTGAAATTTTATTGTTGTTTTTGGGATTTTCCCAGAAAAATTCCCCAACAGTGGTATCAGAGCAGGTGAGGCTCTTTGAAGACAATCAAAGAAGCTGTAGGAAGGATCTTGTTGCAGCAACTTCTCCAGCAAAGTGAAGTCTCAGCAAAAGAATCCAGGTATCTCTCAGACAAGTTTTTTTTGTGTTACTACTGAAAGATCAGTCAGTATTTTAAATACATAGTCAAGGATTTAAAGGCATAGCTGAGAATGCAAGGAATGGCTAGCACAAGCACTAGCATGGGTTTGTTTAACCCTCAATTCCCACAGTTCAATGGGAAGGATTATGACTACTGGGCAATAACCATGAAAGCCCTGTTTGCATGTCAAGATTTATGGGAAATAGTTGTAGATGGGTTTGATGAACCAGCAAATGAGACTGAGTTTAACAGATTAACTCAGGGGGAGAAAGACCTATTGAAGAGCAATAGGAAGAAGGATGCAAAAGCCATTGTATTTTTGTATCAAGCATTAGACAAGAGTGTGTTTCCAAGGATAGCAGGAGCTAAGACATCCAAGGAAGCATGGGAAACTCTCAAGACAGCCTACCAAGGCATGGAGAAAGTGAGAACTGCAAAACTACAGTTGCTGAGGAGAGATTTTGAGAATCTCAACATGAAGGAGTCAGACAATATTGACTCATTCTTCACACATGTAATTGGTTTAGTCACACAGATGAGGACTCATGGAGAAACCATTGAAGATAGGAGGATTGTGGAGAAAATACTGAGGGCCTTACCCTAAGTTTGATGTGATTGTCACCACCATAGAAGAGACAAAGGATCTCTCAAACTTTTCAGTTGATGAACTTCATGCATCACTGATAACTCATGAGCAGAGGTTGAGTAGAAATGAAAACTCATCTCTAGAGCAAGCCTTCAAAACCCAGATGTCTTTTGGAAGAGGAAGAGGTCAAGGCAAAGGAAACAAGAGAGGAAGAGGCAGAAGCCAGAATAGAGGTGGAAGGAACAGTCCAGCAAATGCTCAAGGAAGAGGCAGCAATTCAGATCAAAACCAAGGCCAAGGCAGCAGCCAACAAAGAGGACAACATCATGCTCAAGGACAGAGGTATGAAAAATCCAATGTCCAATGTTATTATTGTAAAAAATATGGGCATTATGCAAATGAGTGTAGGAAGAAACAACATGATATGAGTAGTAGTTCTAGTGCAAATATCACTAGAGAAAATGTCAGCCAAAATAATGTTTTATTAGCTTGTAACATGGCTGAAACGAATAGTGAAGATATATGGTTTCTAGATTCCGGTTGTAGTAACCATATGACAGGAAACTTAGCTTTATTTTCTGCTCTAGATCAAGGTGTGAAGTCACAAGTCACACTTGGGACTGATAGTAAAATCTCTGTTATGGGAAAAGGAGAAATAAAAATATTTACAAAGAAGGGTGAAAGGAAAACCATAGCAGATGTCTACTATGTCCATGGAATGAGATGTAACCTCTTGA